>CM060069.1:39045146-39137646 GCA_030533445.1 Cyprinodon diabolis | reverse complement strand
AAGGATTAAAACGTATCATTTTTCACACAAACAAACAGAATTCTTAGTTTAAAACTACAATCCAAACTTTGCCCTGGTTTCAGAGCAAAGGGAAATAAAAAAAATCTGGAACCAACCGATTCAAACAGGAGCAAAGTCATTCACTGATCTACAGCAAACTGAAGGTTTTCAGACAAAGTTATTAAAATAACGATTTATTTGTATGCTATTTAATACTAATGTTTTGAAATATTCATATTTAATCGTTTTTTTATTCAGATCAATAAACACAAATACTGAAAAGAAAAGTCTTTAAATGAAAATCCTTCCTTAAAATGCATTTATTTTCACTCATTTGACTTTCTGGTCACTCCTGGCTCTTTTTATTCCACCAAAACTTTCTACAAAGCTAATTTACTGTTAATTTTGACGTATAATCATATTATCTCACAGTTTTGCTTCATGTTACCCGAAGAATATCACATAGACCCAGACAATATACGAAAATCTGACACACTTCCCAGGATTATCATTCCTGCTTCACATTCTGTCAGTTTAAAGGTCCAACTAAACTGAGTTGTCTGTATTGGCCTTTCCTGGCCGTTTCTCTGTGTCCTGCGTGTGAAGGTCACTATTTTTACTTCATCTTTCAATTGAAAACACCTAAAAAGTTGTTCTTAACCAGAAAAACACGGAAATAGGCCACTTAACCAGTGTTCATGACAGGTTCCATAACTGAAGCATACGTCCACAGTCACATACTGCTACAACTCTCTGTGCAGATCTGTAAATCTGCAGAGATTCTTCATTCTCCTGAGACCACAGATCCAAAACATCAAGGGTCATACATCGGGTTGGGGAAGTTTCCTATGCTGCCTTGGTCGAAGCTCTCCATGAGAGGGCCGTATGACGTCCGTCTGTAAAGGAGAATACAGAGAGAGAGATTGGTCTTTACACATAATCATTTTGTTTAAAGCAATGTTATGATTTACTCAGGACTCACCTAAACTTGTAGTGGTACAATCCTCCCAGCACCAGGACGACCACCAAGAGGAACATGCAGACAATAACTGCAACACTTCCTGAAGACGACAGAAGAGAGAGACGACAAGACAATTCAGTCTGTTTCTCCTACAGTGAGAAAATAAACTCATTATAGGAACAATCAATCAATGATGACTGATCAAAACCATCCGTTTCGCTCTGTTTTTAATTTGAAAAAAGGTTTCAATGAAGAGGATAAAACAGTTTTCATATCCTTAATTTTCAATGATCATTTACACATTTAGAGGAAGCACACATTTAAAAAGAGGATCCATGTGCAGAGATGTTGGTAGATTAGCGTCAGTGATTCTAGTTTGGGTTTATTTTTAAATATTTCATGTTCATTTCAGAAACACTTAATTGACCCTGAAGGGAATTGAAAGGTTGTAATAACTCCAGGTTTGTTGAAGGATCCTCTATAGAGGTCTGACTTGCGTTGGATCGGGAAAAAATTCTGAGTGAAGACACTCTGATGTTGTTCAATGATCTTCTTGAAGAGGATGCTCACTGTTATCCATAATGTTCTTCGCTTTACAAAGAATTCTTCTTTGTGAAATCATCTCCACATGTTCTAAAAGAGTTCCTACTGGATTTTTTCCCCACTGGAAAAAATCGAAATCTAGATAAGTAATTTTTTCTTAAAGTAAGTGCATTTGTTCTTGGATTGAGGAGGTAAAAGAAACATTTTGCCAATGGAACAAGACAATTTACACTTCAAATAAGTAAACATAATTGCATTGTCTTATTTCAAGTGCAAATTATCTAATTATCTTATTTTAAGAGTAAAAATACTCATTCCATTGGCAAACTATCTCATTTACCTACTGAAATTAAGGGTAAATACACTTAATTTGGGAGGTTTTTACTTATTTATAGATCGTGTTTCCAGTGCTACCTTATTGAGCTTATTTAAAGAGGACTATTGATCAGTTTAGATCAGAGTTTCGAAAATTCTTACCTTATATCAGCTGACTGGTTTGTCTGTAAAAGTATTATTAATAAAAATGGGTTGTCAGCTGATTTACAATCTGTAAATAACGGTGTCTCAGCTTTAAGGTTCAACTTTCTTACCCCTCTTATCAGCGTACTATGAACTTCAGATAATCTGCTGAGGGTTCTTTGACTTTTACATTGAAATGAAAGGTCCTTGTCTGAATCATAGAATAAACAGTCAGTGAAGCAACAGTAGTTCTCCATCTGAAAATAACTTCTTTTTATTTCCCTAAATCAATCATGATCTTTGAGGTTGGAGATAGGAAACCATGAGCCACATGCTGTGGAATTACAATGGAATAAATGGCATTCAGGGCCGATGTTCTGTGAGATACCATAGTCAATACGCATGCGCAAGACATCAGATTTGCATTTATCCCTTTAGTTTAGTTTATCCCTTTGTACAAATAAAATAGACTTTAAACTACCTCGACAGGTGTGTATCCCTATTGTCAGGTATAAAAAAAAACAATTTAAGGTGAGATCCCCATACGCTTAAAAAGACTAAGTAATTAAATAGTTTTTTTTGCACATGACTAAAGTGATACATGCCTGTTGAGGTATTTTTCGTACAAAACTAAAGGGATGAACTGGTATTGACTATGAGGATGCTGGTCTGACCGGGTATGCTCATCTGACAGAACACCGGGCAGAGAAATGACAAACTGATCAGGGGATGTGGGACAGCAGGGGCAGAACGAAGGTAGAGTATCAGATGAGTTGTGGAGTAGCTGGCAGAATAAATGGGAAAGAAAAGCCCCCAAAACTCTGGAATGGATATAACAGAGAAATATAAAAGCACAAAGAAAAATAAGTTTAAATCGATAAGAAAAAAAAACATCTAGCAGGATAGAACGACCGGATGAACCTCACAGCGGAGAAATACTCAAGATAAAAAGTCTAAAAAAGAAACTAAAAACTCAAACACATGAAGACTGTGACAAAGTTTGCAAAGATAACCAAATAAAGAGATTAAAATACAAAAAGAATCATAAGAATAAAATCTGGAAAATTCTGTATGGAGTGAATTAAGTTGCATTATTGTTATTGTAAGCAAAAAAAAAATAATAATAATAATAATAATTCTGTAAATGGGAACAGGAAAAATGTTTCCAGAAAATTTGCAGAAGTTAAATTTCTAGAAAAAAAAAAAAAGATTTGGAGAGTAATTTAGCTGTTTTATTACATGTTGTTAAAAGTCACTAAATAAATGAAAAAATTTTTTTATGTTAATTTTTTTTATTTAATTTTTTTCATATTTTATTCTTTAAACTTTTTTTTTACAGGGTCTATGTTTTCATATGGTAAATGGTAAATGGCATGTACTTATATAGCACCTTTATTCAACTCAGGAGACTTGACCAAAGCGCTTTACACTACATTCATTCACCCATTCACACACATATGTTATTTTTATTCACCTTTTTATATTGAGTTTTAAAAGTTGCATTCTTTTCAAACTGTGTTTTACTGATCAGATTCTCTTTACTTCAAGCCCAAGCTTAGCCTCGTGAGACCATCCTGATCTCGCGAGCTTTCAAGGTTTCACTCGCAGATCAGTCTGGAGACTCTCCGTTAAAGAAAATTTGGAGCCGTTCACCAAACGAACGTCCAATCAGCATTGGCTTTGAGGCGGGTTGAGGTGTGACGCAACGAGAAGAGCGACAGTTCAGTCTAAAGAACATGGCGGCTTCAGCCGATGAAACTAGCGTTAGCGTGGCTATCGAGCAAGTTTTATCGGAATTACAGAGTATTTCTTCACTGAAAGAGGAAAAGATGTTTTTGGTTGTTTCTGGTTTCGGCAAGAGTAGCCTGGCTTGTGGTTGTGTTTTCGTCGTCGCTTTGTTAGTACGTCATATGCTTTGTTGATCTGATTGGTTTATTTGGCCCGTCTATCACCAACATAGGCCAATCAGCTAACCAGTATTTTCGCCCCTTCCCAAAATTACTTCAACGGAAGGTTTCCAGATGGATATGTGGAGAACATCCATCTGGCGGAGTCAGGTTAGCCCAATATAAGCAGACCAATAGAAACGTGTTTTCACTCCATCCTCCAGGGGAAACTCCGCCCCCAGGAGTGGAGAGAATGTGTCTAAAAAAGCAACTCTTCAAACTTTTCATATGAATTCATATGAAAAGAATGACAAACAAGTTACTCCCAAAACTCTTTTAAGTTTTACTTATTTAGTTTCTTTGTTTGCAACTAGAATGGAAAAAAAAAACTCA
Organism: Cyprinodon diabolis; assembly: GCA_030533445.1. Classification (NCBI taxonomy): domain Eukaryota; kingdom Metazoa; phylum Chordata; class Actinopteri; order Cyprinodontiformes; family Cyprinodontidae; genus Cyprinodon; species Cyprinodon diabolis. The sequence continues at coordinate 39,133,404 of CM060069.1, read as the reverse complement.
GTCCATATTAAGGAAAGGAAATTAAAAAACTAAAATGCATTATGTTGACAAAAGGTGGGTGCCTTAGCGTTGAATAACTGCTGCTCTGTGGTCACATTAACTCATTTCAGCTTTAGTCCTTCTTCATTTTGTACATAAATACAGATTGTGCAATAAATTTCTATTAATAAAGGCTGGTAGCACATGAAGATATCTGCTTCATGACACCATCCAAAGATGCATGGAACATTTCATTTCACTCATCTTTCTCATAATTCTGTTTTTGTTAACTTTTGGTGTCAGATCCAATCTCTGTTTGACTCCTTGAATTCTATGCATCCCCTGATTCTGCTTGAGGAATCCCCCTTTATCCTGGTAATACTCTTCGTTCACTTTAAAGATTCTAGTTTTAGTTTCAGTTTATACTCATTAATACCTTTAACATCAAAAAAGAAGTAAAACTAAGATAATGTTTTGGTTTTTTATGATGTACATACTGCAGAATAGAAGGATCATGTACTATTTTCCTTTCAGTGAAGTGAAATTCTGAAATCCTAGTTCCAAATTTACCTCCAGATAATAATCCCAGCTCAGATTATTGATTGTCTTCTGCAAAATAGCAGGATTTTTTATTTTATTTTTTTAGTTTTGCCCTTAATTGATCCCAAACTGAATATTTGAAATCATGCAAAGAAACAAACCGAAACTTAATCACTGCAAAAAATGAATTTAAAAAAGTAAAATTGTCTTAAAATGAGTCTATTTACCCCTAATGTGAGCAGGTAATTCAGATGATTTAAATGAAATTAGTATTTTTTGTCATAAAAATAAGACAATTAGATATTATGAACTGGAAGTAAGATAATAGAGTTATTTTCTTTTTTAGTTTAGAGGGGAATTATCTTATTCTATTAAGAAATTGTATAATTTACCTGCTCAAATTAAGGGAAATACACTTATCTGGAGATTTTACAGTGCGGCTACTCATAAAATCTGAGTTATATTTCTCGTACAGGGCTGGAACGGTCAGCCATGATGGGAAGGAGGTTCAGTTCCCGCTAACAGCAAATAAACACTGGGTGGGCAGATACCTGAACGTTTTATGGGCTTAAGGTTTCCATAACAAGCAGCATGATGAAATAAACAGCAAATAAAATAACAGCAGAGGAAAATACCTTGCAGTAAACGTCAGAAAGATTTATTTCAGGTTCAGATCATTTAAAACCTGTACAGAGATAAGTTCCAGTCGTTTGCATTTCCAGCTCCACAGCATTGAGTGGTATTAAACTCCAGAACAGCTAGTGTTCTGCAAATTCTAGATCTATATCTGCTACAACACAATTGACTCCAATATTAGCAGATATGTACAAAACATTATCTGAAAATAATCCAAACTTTTTTGAAATATATGTATATACCCTTTTTATAGTTTATTTTCTTAAAATAAGTGCATTTGTTAATGGATTGAGGAGGTAAAAGAGACATTTTGACAATGGATCAAAACAATTTACATTTAAAATAAGAAAACACAATTGCATGGTCTTATTTCAAGTGCATGTTATTTAATTATCTTATTTTAAGGGTAAAAATATTAATTCCATTTGGAAATAATCTAATTTTTTACTTAATTCTAGATTGTTTTTCCAGTGTATGTCAATTGACTTAAATGATTTGTGTTTAAAGAAAAAAGCAACTTTATCATCTTATTTTAAATGCATTATATCTAACTAATCTCATTTTAAGGGCAAACTCATTCCATTGGCAAATCATTTATCATCCTGCTGAAATTAGGGCAAATAAACATAAGATAATAAACCTTTTTTCTTTTATCTGTTAAAACCATATTGTATTTGAAAGTTCCTTTATTTACCTATTCAAATGATGTGCCAATAAAATAATTTCAAGGGGATTTTACTTCCTTTCTGCAGTGTGCATGCTAGTGAGGTAGTTTAACCATTTTATTTAAGTGAATTCAGTAAAGGACACGTCTATCAGTTTTAGAACACCGGCTTTGCAGGGGTTTGAGTTTGAAACCGTGACTTTCTGAAGCCGGATTAACCAAAAAAGGAGAAGGAGCAGTTATCAAAAGGACTTGTTTCTTTTTCTCTTGTTCGTGCATAAATCTCATAAAGGAAGTGTGAGAAGAAACTGGCTCACATATTAACCACAGCATGAACTTTTCCTTCTCTTAACAAGGTCAGAGCAGTGGGACAGTGCAGAGCTCAGCTGGCTCTCACCTGTAAAAGGTGATCAGTTAGTCTTTATGTGATTATTACCTTCATGAGGTGTGTTTAGGATTTAATGGGTGACGCTTTTGTTTATTAAGATGAAAGTCCATTGGTTTGGAGCATATTGGTTTGAATATGTTGTTCATGTTATTTGAGAGTCAGTATAAAGTGGAGCATTTACATTTCTTTAACTTTTTCACATATTTTTGGCTTTTTTCTTCCCCAAACAACAAACAAGGCATGAATTTTCACTTAAACCTGAGTTAAACGTGTTTGATTTAAGACTGAGGGAAAGCAAACGGAAAGACTATTCTAGAAGCTTTATGTTGGTCTGTTGTCTATTTCAAAACCAATTTTCAAATCTCTTTGAGATTCCAGGTTGTCTCTAGGTTTCTAACTGCAAAGGATTTAAACCAGTCCTGAATCTAAACTCCGGTTTCCCATGGCAACAGAGAGGTTTTATGGTTTAGTTTTCCACAGAGAAGATTGGGTGAACATAAAAAAAGGTAAAAGTAAATACATTTTTCTTAAAATGGGGGCATTTTGTCATCGTACACTGGAAAAAATCAAAATCTAGATAAGTCATTTTTTCTTAAAACAAGTGCATTTGTTCTTGAATTGAGAAGGTAAAAGAGACATTTTGCCAATGGGACAAGACAATTTACATTCAAAATAAGAAAGCACAATTGCATTGTCTTATTTCAAGTGCATTTTATCCAAATATCTTATTTTAAGAGTAAAAATACTAATTCCATTGGCAAATCATCTCATTTGCCTATTCAACTTAAAGGTAAATACACCTAATTTAAGACTTTTTTACTTATTTCTAGATTGTTTTTCCAGTGTAGGATAATTCTGAGTTCTTCATGAAATATTTTTTTCATTTTCCCTTTATTTTGTTCCTATTCAAATTTACAATGACACAACCTCCGCCTGGACTGAAGGTTTATTTTCAGACCAGACAGATTGATCATCTGGTCACAAGTCAAAAATACATGTTTAAAGGAATCAATGGGACCCTTTAAGCCTAAGAACACTGTAGGGCATGGTGTTGGTGTTATCATGTTGTGGGGTTTGTTTTTCTGTCAGTGGTGTCACTGTTTTACACTCACTGGATCTAAAAGTAATAAGACTAGTGCCTCAACTGGATGTTAAAACTTCATCGCCTCCTAACTCGCATCTAACGGGTCTGAAATGGATCAACAGGCACAAAATTAAGCCTCTGGAATGACCTTCCTAAGGCTCTTACCTCAAGTTTGATAAAAATCTATTAACTTGGCTTAAAAGACGGATCTTGGTCTTCCAAGACTGAAACTGATCACTAAGGCTACTGTACCTCATGGCCGCCTTCCTTAATAAATAATGAAAACACATGAATCGATCGCGTACCTGAGCTGAGAGGCTTCGGTTTCTGTTTCCCCCCTTCGGATGTGGGGCTGCTGGCTGGGGCCTTGGGCGATGTCAGTCTGGCAGTAGAGGAACTGTATGGTGTGGTGGTCGGAGCTCCAGTTGAACTTGCTGGTTTCGAGGATACGCTATTGGCTGTGGAACCAGCTGTGGAGGTAGTGGTGGTGGTGTCGCTGGCAGGTGTCGTCGTTTGGTCCGATGTGACGGTGACGGCACTGGTTGTACTGGGGAGGTTAGTGGATGTTACGGTGGTTTGGGTGCTGTCAGTTGGTGGAGTGGTCAGGGGTGTGGAGGTGGTGATGGTTGTCTCCGTTGTCTGGGTCGATGTGGTAGTGGAGGATGGTGACAGTGATGAAGAAGGTGTAGGAGACATTGTAGTGCTCATCTCAGTCTTAGCGCTCATCTCAGTCTTAGCGCTTGTCTCAGTCTCAGATGATGTGGTGGTCTCTGTAGACATCAAGGTTTTAGGCGTTTGGCTACTGCTGGTTGGAGTGGAGGGACTATCAGTGGATACAGTAGTTTCAGCCACTGTTGTTGGTGATCCAGTTGTTGTAACTGTAGTTGTCGTTTGGCTACTGCTGGTTGGAGTGGAGGGACTATCAGTGGATACAGTAGTTTCAGCCACTGTTGTTGGTGATCCAGTTGTTGTAACTGTAGTTGTCGTTTGGCTACTGCTGGTTGGAGTGGAGGGACTATCAGTGGATAAAGCAACTGCAGCCACTGTGGTTGGTGATCCAATTGTTGTAGAGAAATTATACATTGCAAATGCTGAAGACAACGCCAGACCTATAATTCAATGCAAATAGAATTTTGGTCAGTTTTCACCGCAAATGGTTTACAGATATTACAGTTACTGTGAATTAAACCATATTTTTTGTTGTGAAACCATCTGATTGTCCTACAGTGTTCATTAATTCAATTTATTGAATTTATGGATGACATACTAAAAAGTAAAAAGAAAGTAAACATCTTTTATAGAAGGTTTTACCCGAGTAAAATACACCTTTTAAATAAAGAGAGTTCATATTATAGCCTGGGAATATCTTAAATTCCCAAAGAGGAGTCTGAATGGGCTGCATGGTGGCGTATTTGTAGAAATGTTGCCTTGCAGCGAGAAGTTTCTGGGTTCGATTTCCGGCCCAGGTTCTTTCTGCGTGGAGTTTGCATGTTCTACCTGTGCATTTGGGGGGTTTCTCCAGGTACCCTGGCTTCCAACTAGAGTTCACAGCTGTGTGTCTCTGAGTTGCCCTGTGACAGACTGACCACCTGTCCAGGGTTTACCTGGCCTCTCGCCCAAAGACTGCCAGAGATAGACAGAAGCTAAAACCCTGACAGAATAAGCAGGAACAGACAGATGGAGTCTGAATCTCTCTGGAAAAGTTAACTACTGGTTTTTCTCCTGAACTCTTCCTTCCTACATCCCTGATTTTAGGAAGTTTGATGGATGGAGATATACCAAATAATACCAGCCATCTGCAAGGTAAAGAGTGAGACATATAATAGAGAGAATCATCCTTATAAAGTTTGTCTGAGGGACCTTAGTCAGGTTTTACATGTCATGCATCGTCACTGTCTTCTGGCTTCATTTCCTAAGACGCTCTCTGTCTGCAGCATACAGAACACCATGCAGACCTGTTTTCAGCTAACGGCGGGTTGGTGTGCAGGAAGTGGAAACCCAGATCCATTCTGACGCTTTTGAGAGTTTCTCTTTCAGAAACTTTGATCTTATGGTTGATCTTCTTGAATAACAGTTTAGTTATTCAAGAAGAACACAGTTTGAAATGGAAAAAAATACCTTTTCGGCATCCTTTAAATGCACTGTTAAAGGTTTCTGACTTATGTGACATGAAGAGAGGAGCAAACACTTCCTGATCTCAAAAGGCAGAAAAAAAGGTTTCTTCCAGGCTCCACTTGTTTAGGTCAAATGTTTCTGCTTCATCGATGAATCAATCATTGAAAAAAAAAACTCTGCTCTGTTTAACATCCCCCTGGGAAATATGAGTTATCATTTACTGTTTCTTTAGCTACACATTAACTTTACACAATCCAATTCAAAGCTGTTAGAACTGACTAAAAAGATCCGGTTCTGTGATAGTTTTCATCTTAATTTTTCCATAACTCATTTTATGACTCAACTTTAGTCATAAATGATGCCTTTTAGTCTGACTTTAAAAGGTTTACATTAAACAAACTGGAAATCAGACAAAATCAATGAAAAGCAGGTCTGTGAGTGCACTGATTATAGAGCTGACTTACATGTTATCAGAGTTTGCAGAGCGACCCTCATCGTCATTGTTTTCCTCCTGTTGTTTATATTCCTGAACACTGTAGAGGCTGAGCGGCACTGATCTTTGCTCCCTCTGGATGTCTGAGCGGCTCCCTGTGACTGGAGGTGGTTCAGATTATATACCGGCAGAAAGTGGACGGGGAGGGGTTGGGGTGTGTGTGTGTGTGTGGGGGGGGGGGGGGTGATACACACTGAGTCATGTTCAGACTTCATAGGGAGGCTTGGTCAGGGGGAGCAGCTTTGAGGAAGCTGCGTTAGAGGTGACAACGTGTGTTTGCAGTTTATTTTTAGACTCTATGTTCTGCAGTTTAGAATTAGCTGAGCTTCATGAAGAGTTTGGAGCTGAATAAAAGTCACCGAACTGATCCTGAATCTGCTTTAATGGTTCAATTACAAACGCTCTGTTATACAGCAAAGCATAGAATGTTTTTATTTTTCTGATTATAATATAAACTTGGGTTTTAAGAGTCAAAGTTAAAGGTATAGAGGACGATCTTTTATTTACGGGTGGATCATCTAAATAAGTGGTCCTCCTAATTGTCAATCATTATTTTGAGATGTTTACGTTAGAGGTGGGCGGATCGATCCTAGGATCGATACTATCGATACCAACGATACCAACTTTGGTATTGATAATGAACAATATTTGTTTACCAAGATAAATACTTTTTATTCTCTCCCGCACGCACTAACTGTAGCAGACTTGACCAGTCTGCCCGCCGTGTTACATCGCTTTGCTCCTCCCCCCTCCGCTCTCGTCACCGGCTCATCACACAGGCTCAGTTTGGTCCGTCCACTCAGCTCTCTCTCCTCTCAACACAAAGACAACTGCGCTGCTGCTCTGCAACGGATTAGAAAAACATGGAGAAGAGGGAAATAAGCGCCGCTTGACAAAATTTTGATACCATAAATGGCAAGCTGTATGGTTTGTAAAAAGCCGATTAAATGCAGTGGAAACACAACGAGTTTATATAAGCACATGAAAAACCAACATGAGCAAGAATACTTTGAGCTACAGAAACAGAGAGAGGAAACGAAACGTCGCACATTGCCCCGATAGACCCTCAGACAGACGTCGCTGACAGAGGTGTTTTAGGCCTCCAGAGAATATCCAGGTAGATAAGCGTCATCGCCTTCATAGTAACTTTATAAGTAGATAATATCAAATCAAAATCAAATCAAATGTATTTGTATAGCCCTTTACAAAAGCCAAATGGTACCCAAAGTGCTTTACAACAAAGCCATAAAAACAATACATAACATATAAAAACATACAAGATACAATTAAAAGTGCTGTAGTGGTGCAGTGCTGCAGGACATTAAAAGCCTTCCAGAGGTACATAGAAAATCTAAGAGACAGTATTATCCTAGTCAGAATTGAAAGCTAATTTAAAAAAGTGGGTTTTAAAGCTACAGTATGTAATAATTACAGGGATATACAGTCAGAAATGTAATATACTATACATAACTATGTTATTTATCATCATCTACGAGCTCAGCCTCTTAACCTTAATATTTGCGTTGCCTTAGAATTCGTTATTTATAATTACATAGGAGCGGGTCTCGCAGCCATGGAGGCAGACATCTTTGCGCTACGGCAGCGCAGAGCCAACAAACTAGCGATTGCCCATTACGCTCGAAAGTAACTACGGCAAGTTGAGAGAGATGAACTGAGACGGTACTGAACAATACAGGTGCTGGTCATAAAATTAGAATATCATGAAAAAGTAGATTGATTTCAGTAATTCCATTTAAAAAGTGAAACTTGTATATTATATTCATACATTACATACAAACTCATATATTTCAGATGTTTATTTTGTTTAATTTTGATGATTACAAATGACAACAAATGAAAATCTCAAATTCATCATATCAGAAAATTAGAATATTACTGAAGACCAATAAAAACAAAGGATTTATAGAAATGTTGGCCAACTGAAAAGTATGAACATGAAAAGTATGAGCATGTACAGCACTCAGTATTTAGTTGGGCCTCCTTTGGCCTGTATTACTGCAGCAATGCGGCGTGGCATGGAGTCGATCAGTCTGTGGCACTGCTCAGGTGTTATGATAGCCCAAGTTGCTCTAATAGTGGCTTTTAGCTCTTCTGAATTGTTGGGTCTGGTGTATTGCATCTTCTTCTTCACAATACCCCATAGATTTTCTATGGGGTTAAGGTCAGGAGAGTTTGCTGGCCAATTAAGAACAGGGATACCATGGTCCTTCAACCAGGTACTGGTAGCTTTGGCACTGTGTGCAGGTGCCAAGTCCTGTTGGAAAATGAAATCTGCATCTCCAAAAAGTTGGTCAGCTGCAGGAAGCATGAAGTGCTCTAAAACTTCCTGGTATGTGGCTGCGTTGACCCTGGACCTCAGAAAACACAATGGACCAACACCAGCAGATGACATGGCACCCCAAACCATCACTGACTGTGGAAACTTTACACTGGACTTCAAGCAACGTGGATGAAGTGCCTCTCTTCTTTTCCTCCAGACTCTGGGACCTTGATTTCCAAAGGAAATGCAAAATTTACTTTCATCAGAGAACATGACTTTGGACCACTCACCAGCAGTCCAGTCCTGTTTCTCTTTAGCCCAGGCAAGACGCTTCTGACGCTGTCTGTGGTTCAAGAGTGGCTTGACACAAGGAATGCGACAGCAGAAACCCATGTCTTTCATACGTCTGTGTGTGGTGGTTCTTGAAGCACTCACTCCAGCTGCAGTCCACTCTTTGTGAATCTCCCCCACATTTTTGAATGGGTTTTGTTTCACAATCCTCTCCAGGGTGCGGTTATCTTTCTTGCTTGTACACTTTTTTCGACCACATCTTTTCCTTCCCTTCGCCTCTCTATTAATGTGCTTGGACACTGAGCTCTGTGAACAGCCAGCCTCTTTAGCGATGACCTTTTGTGTCTTGCCCTCCTTGTGCAAGGTGTCGATGGTTGTCTTTTGGACAACTGTCAAGTCAGCAGTCTTCCCCATGATTGTGTAGCCTATAGAACTAGACTGAAAGACCATTTAAAGGCTTTTGCAGGTGGTTTGAGTTAATTAGCTGATTAGAGTGTGGCACCAGGGGCCATCAATTTTGAACCTTTTCACAATATTCTAATTTTCTGATATGATGAATTTGAGATTTTCATTTGTTGTCATTTGTAATCATCAAAATTAAACAAAATAAACATCTGAAATATATGAGTTTGTATGTAATGTATGAATATAATATACAAGTTTCACTTTTTAAATGGAATTACTGAAATCAATCTACTTTTTCATGATATTCTAATTTTATGACCAGCACCTGTAGATGGCAGTATTAAAATTATCTATGTAAACAAACCTCATCACTTGAGAAGGTAGGTGATGCGGACGTCTTGGAAGACATTTTGTCCCGTAACGCTCGCCGTACTGTTGGGGGGGAGAAGCGGTGGGGGGGAGATGTTCATGTTGCTGCGGTCTGCAGTCTGGACGTTAGATGTCGCTGAAAATTACACACTGTAGCTTTAAGCTTTTTTTTAAAAAGGCTGAGGTCAGTAGTGGTGCGGATGTCAGGGTTGGTTTGTTCTACAGCCTTGGAGCAGTGACGGCAAAAGAACGATCACCCCACTGTTTGAGTCTTGACCTAGGGACCTCTAGCAGAAGCTGACCCGAGGAACGTAAAGCTCTGCCACAATTGCGGAAATTTAAAATCTCAGACAAGTAAGAGGGGGCAAAGCCATGAATGACGTTAAAAACAAACAGCAGAAGTTTAAAATCGATTCTAAAACGGACTCGAAGCCAGTGATACACTCACCGGCCACTTTATTAGGTACTCCATGCTAGTAACGGGTTGGACCCCCTTTTGCCTTCAGAACTGCCTCAATTCTTCGTGGCATAGATTCAACAAGGTGCTGGAAGCATTCCTCAGGGAGTTTGGTCCATATTGACATGATGGCATCACACAGTTGCCGCAGATTTGTCGGCTGCACATCCATGATGCGAATCTCCCGTTCCACCACATCCCAAAGATGCTCTATTGGATTGAGATCTGGTGACTGTGGAGGCCATTTGAGTACAGTGAACTCATTGTCATGTTCAAGAAACCAGTCTGAGATGATTCCAGCTTTATGACATGGCGCATTATCCTGCTGAAAGTAGCCATCAGAAGTTGGGTACATTGTGGTCATAAAGGGATGGACATGGTCAGCAACAATACCACCACCACCAGCCTGAACCGTTGATACAAGGCAGGATGGATCCATGCTTTCATGTTGTAGACGCCAAATTCTGACCCTACCATCTGAATGTCGCAGCAGAAATCGAGACTCATCAGACCAGGCAACGTTTTTCCAATCTTCTATTGTCCAATTTCGATGAGCTTGTGCAAATTGTAGCCTCAGTTTCCTGTTCTTAGCTGAAAGGAGTGGCACCCGGTGTGGTCTTCTGCTGCTGTAGCCCATCTGCATCAAAGTTCGACGTACTGTGCGTTCAGAGATGCTCTTCTGCCCACCTTGGTTGTAACGGGTGGTTATTTGAGTCACTGTTGCCCTTCTATCAGCTCCAACCAGTCTGGCCATTCTCCTCTGACCTCTGGCATCAACAAGGCATTTCCGCCCACAGAACTGCCGCTCACTGGATGTTTTTTCTTTTTCTGACCATTCTCTGTAAACCCTAGAGATGGTTGTGCATGAAAATCCCAGTAGATCAGCAGTTTCTGAAATACTCAGACCAGCCCTTCTGGCACCAACAATCATGCCACGTTCAAAGTCACTCAAATCACCTTTCTTCCCCATACTGATGCTCGGTTTGAACTGCAGGAGATTGTCTTGACCATGTCTACATGCCTAAATGCACTGAGTTGCCGCCATGGGATTGACTGCTTAGAAATTAAGTGTTAACGAGCAGTTGGACAGGTGTACCTAATAAAGTGGCCGGTGAGTGTATGTGTCATATGTTACTGGAGTGCACTCAGAAACTGTAATTAAGATCTTGAAAGAACCCAGTAAATGTATCCCATTAAAATGTGTTATCTAAGTGGGCTAATCTTTTATTTTTCCCACAATGTGGAAATTTATAGAATTAAAGCAACAGACAAAAGCACACAATATGAAAACAAGACATAAGAATTAGACATAATATGAACTATACTATAAACAAAACATTATTAAGTCTATAATTATTCAATTGTGTCATGATCTGGCCTGTTTGCTCTCCCCTAATTAGTAATTCCTCTCACCTGCCCTCTTCCCTCCCTGCCTCAATTATAATTTATTCTTCTCACCTGTTTCCTCTGGTTTATATTCAGTTCAGCCTGAGCATTCAGTGCCAGATCATTGCTTGTCTTTCTGTCAGTCTTTCTGTTCAGTTTTTATTTGTTTCATGTCCTGGATCCTAGCTGCCAGTGGAGAGAGGGTTTTAGTGTTTGTCTCGTCTCCTGATTGTCCACTGTTCCTCCCCTGCGGAGTCCTCTGGGTTTTTGGCTCATTATGGGGGGAGGTTCAGTTTTTATCAAAGTAAGCCTGGCTCCAGGGTGGAGACCAGTTTAAAGTCTGCTTCAAGTTCCGGTTCCTACGTCCTGTCTCGGCTACCCTCTTCCACTGAGCCTGCCTGTCTGCAACTGATCCTGTCTGCTCCTGTGCGTGACCACCTGGTCATGCTCCTGGTCCCAGTCTGACTTTGAACGCTCCTGGAAGTCTGTGGATGCCTGGAAATCTGGATCCTGCCACCTGTCTCTGTTCCTGCCTGATCTGGACCCTGCCTGTTCCTGTCTGTTCTGGATCCCTCACCAGGATCAGCGTCCAGCATCACCCCTGGGACTGCAGCACTGGGGACAATCGTGGTCTGGACTGTTAAACCAGGTAAGTGACCAACCCAGATAATCATACATCAGTTTATCGTGGTCACTTACCTGTGTTTCCTCCCTAGAGTGTCTGAGATTGGGCGGTGCCCCGCCCCCCTGCCTGCAGTGTCCGTGAGCCACAGCTCCGTTTCTGTTTTGTTTTTATTTTAATAAACCTTTTGAACTTTCCTACTGACTGTCTCTCCTGAATACTGGGTCCATCTGTCCGCGATTCATGACAAATTGTAATAATACTGTAAAAATCACAACACTGAATGGTCAACAGTTCCATGATAAATAAAGCTTAAATGTTAAAAAGCAATGGTATCGTATCGATTTCAGCAATACTGACCCTGTATTTACTTGGTATCATATTGATTAAAAATTCATTCTTTTTCTGCCATTCGCCATTTCCTGCCCTCAGATCTTAATAAAAAGATCAGTTAAATGGCAGAGCTCTGCCTGATAACGCACTACTTTCCTTCAAGACTGAGAATAATTGTTTTCTACTTTCAGCTACTTTAAATCGATGATTAAATGTAAAACAATAGCAAGTATGGTTAATATGTTAAGACTCCAGAAGAGACCTGGGTCTTAAGTACCGGGTGCAATAAACTTTGTCCGAGTGGTGTTGCCATATACCGATTACGTAAGAAAGGGCCATGAGCAGATCTGGTACCTACCATCCAAAACTTCACCTACCATGACTTGCATTATTTTCCTGAATGGTCAATCTTGCTTTTCAGGAAAAGCACTAAAGGCTTTTAAAAGCTATTTTATGTATACCAAGTGGGGGAGAGCTGCGTCATGTTGCTTGAAGGAGGGGAGGATGGTGAACATTCTGTACATTGGGTTTTCATTTTTGTTATTCAGACCGAGAGATTTTCCTCCAGACTGGAGCATTACTCACTGTTTTTTTTTTTTTTTTTCAAACATTGATGGAATTATGCACAATTAATCCTCACAGCAGCCAGACAATATCACTTGCAGGCCTTTCTTCCTTTGTCAGTTGGTGCACCCATATGCTGAGCATGAGATTACTCATTTTTGTGATGTTCTGTGTATGAATGGTCTGTTTTACCATCCAAAGAGGAGGAGTCGCGGGTGTCAGGCAGTTGGCTGACGTCAGCTCCACGGCTTTAATCTAGAATTATTGATCTCACAGCAACAACCTATCAGCCACACCCAAATAATCCTGAAACAGAAATATTGATACACAAATTAAATTACAACTTCTTAATAAAAAATGACATGGTGGGGAGACTTTTTGAACATGTGTGTTCACAATGTGCAAAATTCCTCTTGCATGTTCTTTAGGGTTGTAAGCCATTGGATGAACCATTGTCTGACAAATAAAGTAGCTGGCATGACGTCCTTCCAATGGGTAGCGTGGCAGAGCAGAATAAATCTACAAGGTGGATTCCAGTTTCAATCTGTGCAACGAGACCCCAGAAACACAGGGCAGAGCTAAGGGGTGGCTGACTGTGTCATGATTTTCTTTTTTTTTTTAACCCACATGCAGTAAACCACTCAGAGCACCAGGGTAAAAGTTTAAACAGGTTTATTGATAAGGTCAGCGGGGGTTGGATTCAGGAAAATCAGTGTGCAGGTGAACCGGAACTGGAAGAGGGAAGGGAAGTATCAGCGGTTAGTTCAGGATCCGTGGGAACTTTGAGCGATGGCTGGAGAGACAGAGAAAATGGGACTCACGTTAGTTGAGAAGACTTTCTTCCCAGAATCCAGTAAGTGGGTTTATCCAGAGGTAGAGACTCGTTGGAGGGCGGACAGGTTTAGACTTGTTGGATCCTGAGGAGCTATTGAGCGGACTGTCACTTGGAAATCCAGGAGGACTTGAATGGAACTTGTGGAGGTTAATCCCCTGCTCAGTGTGAGACTCAAACAATCCTTCTAGGGGAGGAAGACCAAACATCCAGCTTGCATGAAGGCTTCCTGCCGAAAAGGCAAAGACAAAAACAAGGTTAAGCTCAGAGAAAACAAAGACTAGACTCAGCTAAACTCAGCTTGGCTAGAGTACCCAAAACTGGCAAAAACTCTGGTGTCGAGGTAGTGATAGTCCATGGCTCAAATAGTCCTCAGTAATGAGCCAACCAGCCGCAGGTATGTGAGAGGACCAACGAGAACAGGGCGCCACCTGGTGGTGGAGGGAGAGAACAACACAAAAACACAACCCACATAAATGGGATTTCTAACAGAGGGTGGCCATGGGTACCCATTTGCCGAAACCTTATTCAAAACCATCAGAACAAGCAGTTATCCTCTAAACCAGATGGTGGCAGCAGATTAAGTGGAATGTCCTAAACAATTCGTTGGTTTCTCTTATGTAATTAATGACGAAGAATAACTAAACCCATTAATTAAGATGCATAGATATATACATATGTGTGTAGAATTGAATACAATAGAATGCAATAGAAACTTTATAGTTCCACACTGGGAAAATTCTGGTGTTTTTGTACAGGGGGCCGGGCAGGGACTAAAGTATGATGAGGGGTGGCCAGAAAGAAAGGTGTAGATTTATTAGCTGAGGGCTAATCCTAATTAAAATAATATTAACTAACAGAAACTAACAAATTCACTCTGAAAAATAAAATAGACTGAGCAAAAGAAGAAGTAGTTCCTCTAAAGGTAAAACGAAAGATCCAGAACTATTGTAACTTTGCTGTAGCCCTGATTGGAACATCTGAATTAAATTCTATATGATGTTGTCAAATATTTTTGATAATAAAATGAGTCGTGAATCCGGTCAATACAAAACAGTAAATAAACTAATAAAGGTGTAACATGTCGTCCAAAGGATTTTTCTGCCCTCAGTCCCTTATTTGAAATTAGCTTGAAAAAAACTAAACACCTTAAACTTGTCTAATCACAGATGAAAGAAGAGGTTTATTTACATGCTGGCAGGATGAGCAGGTTGACCTTCATCACTATCATCCAGAGGAGTTTCCCCCAGATTGTGAACCTTGACTAGATGCAACACTTTGCTCCTCCTGGTTGGCAGAAGTTTCCTAACTGACCACGACTGTATTTTACTGATTAGAGGATTCTGAGGGAGCGGCCAAGTGATAAATAACGACTTATTTTGCCAGAGACTAAAGTACACACTTTCATTCTCTAGATGCAAATAAAACAGAACTGACATGCAGCAGCCGTGCTTTAAAGGCTGCTAAAAAGTACCTTAGCTAGTAGAACTGCTGCTACTCTGCAGTACTTTGAAGTATTTTTGGATAACGTGGAAACGTGGTGTTTGACATTTGCAGTGGTTTCAACCACATTATAATCAGCTTGAGTTCTGGATTTTGCTTGGCAGCATGTGCTCCTTTGAGTCATTCTGTCGTAGATCTTCTGCTGTGTTTGGGATCATCACCCAGTTGATGAACCAGACTGGTCCCAGTTTCAGCTGTGGGGCCGATGGCCACACATTTGTTTCTAAGACAAACCACCTCAGTGACTCCAAGACATGCAGCTCCTGTGGCTCCAGAACAGGCCCAGATCATGACTCTTCCACCACCGTGCTTCACAGATGTAATGTATTAAGAGGTAATGATATTGACATACTATGGGGTTTCTTCTCTAAACATGTTGCTGTGATTCATCTCTACCTTTTCTGTGCTTAAGATACGTCTGAATAAAGTACCTTGATACCTTGAGTTAAACCTTGAGTTAAAACATTAACTTCAGAGAATGAGACCAAATGGTACAGCATCAAGGGTCGTCTCTCACCCACTGGGTCTCCATTAGTGTTTGTTCTCTCACCCCTACATACCTAAACATTAAAAAACTTGTAACTGACTTTATCAAATTTTCTTACCCTTCATCCTGTCACGGTCTTGGTTCTGTTAAGCTTTCTTTGAGTTTTCAGTTTCATGTCCATTCATGTTTTTGTTTGTTTGTTTTTTTGGTTTAGCTCCTATTTTGTGGCGTTTTCTGGAGGTATTTGCGTTTTTCTTTGTTGCCCTCTTGTGTTGGTCCCCTTTTCCTTAACTCCTTTCTTGAAGCCTCTGTTCACACTGCAAAAATGATCTAGAAATAAGTAAAAATTTCTTAAATTAAGTGTATTTACCCTTAATTTGAGTAGGTAAATATGATATGCCAATGAAATTAGTATCTTTACTCTTAAAATAAGATAATTAGATAATATGAACTTGAAATAAGATAATGCAATTGTTTTTTCTTATTTTAAATGTAAATTGTCTTGTTCCATTGGCAAATTCTCTCACTTTCGTCCTCAATTGGAGAAAAAATGCACTTACTTAGATTTCCATTTTTTGCAGTGCACACCTGCTCCCAATCAGCTCGTTAGTCCTGCCTTTGTTCAGTCAGCCGTAAATAGTCTCTCTGTGCAGTTCCTCATCTTTCCCCATCTTTCCTCGGCTCCTAGTGCATGTCTTCCCTGATGTCTCCATTATTCTGGTTTGTCCTGCATTTTTAAGTTGGATTTTTGGATTCCTGCCTCTGTTACCTGTGAACACTCCATTTAAACTACAAGAACTCACCTCTGCCTCGCTGCCTCTGCATTAGGGTCCTCAAAACCGCAACCAAAGCCTGACACATCTGAGACCAAAGCTATGCAAACATTGAGATGGTGGAGGAACAATAATACCTTGGAACTGTTATGGATAATTATTAGATGTGGTGATGTCCTTCACATCCATCTGCTTCACCCAAACCTCCCTCTGAACCTCTGCCCTCCGATCATAGAAGAAGAAAATATTTTTTTTCACTTTATGTTGAATGTTAATGTTATTTCATATTTATGTTGCTAACTATTAATAAACACACCATTCAATAACTCTTTTTCCCTCACAGTAGTTGGTACAATCATTTTTCTCTGTTTTGTCTCTATATGTGTCATGATCGGTTTTAGAGATAAACCCACATGCAGAACACCACTGAGACTTGGTAAAAAGTTTAACAGAGTTTATTAGTTTTCACATAAAGAAAACAAGATTCAGGTTCAGGTCCTGGCGGGATTCTCTGGCGTCTGCAGAGACGGATAGTTGGTTAGCTGGGAATGCAGATAAGTTAAATGGATTCTCAGATATTTCAGTGGATACCTTGAAGAGGTCCAGGTTTGTTCAGAGAGAGGGAACCAGTTGGGATCAGAGACAGTTGGTTCAGCAGAGTGCTTAGGCAGCAGCAGCGTCTTACTTCTGACTTCCAGTGATCAGACCTTGGTTGAAGTGATCAGCTCTTTCCTAAGAGCAGCAGGTGGATTCCAGAAAGTAGTCTTCAGGTTTGGCTCTCTAGGGCAGGCAGGCAGATTCAGGTTAAGCTCATCCAGAGATTCTCTTGAGAGACTGGTTTCCTATGAGCGAGAAGACAGAGGCAATTAGTTTAAGGTTTCTCCAGGAAGATAACTATCAGTAAGTTCAGAGGCTCAGGTTCGCTAACACTGCAGCGTCGAAGCAAGGTCTGGCAGCTGCTTATGAAGGCTGGTCTCCTGATGAGCTGATGAGCGTCAGCTGGGCTGGGGGGCTCCAGCCCAGGAGGATCCACAGCGCACTCTGCTGGAGAAGGTGGAGAAACTCCAGATCCCAACAATATGAGTCACTCATCCTCAGTTTCCCCTCTTCCATTCTAGTTGGTGTACATTCAGCATGTTTTTTTTTTTGCTTTTTTCTGAACTCAGACCAAAAAAAAGTGCCATAAATTGCTTTTGAAACCAAAATAAGAAATCACATAAATAACCATTATCTTTTTTGTTTTGTTTTGTTTTTTTGTATTGGGGGAGATGTTGCTCGTACATTTAGCATATAAGGTTTATGTGAGTAAAAAAATCCAATAATTCAAACCGTTCTTTTCTCGCCAAAAAAAAAGTATGAACTTCTTGGTCAGGCTAAGAAAAAAAATATAAAAAATGAACACATTATTTGTTTATTTTTTTTTCCTATTTCAATACGGATATAAATAATTGGATTTTGTTTTGTTTTTTTTACCTTACTTTTAATTTTAGTTAAAAAAAAAACAAAATATGGATTGAATGTACAGGACCCATTTTGATGGTTCTTGTAATTTGCTTTTTATTTCTGGCCTTGCCTGTGTATTTAAAGCTCACTGTTTAGTTAACATTTTTAAATTCTATGTTGTTACTGTTGTTTTTCATATAAAATGTGGATGATTTATTGTGTCTGAATTAAAGAAATAACTGAATTGAAATGAACTGAATAGCCGAATTTATTCTTTTTTTTGTATTGGTGTTTGTTTCCATGCCTGTTTTTATTGCTCATGTTGCTCTTCCTGTTCTCTATATTTAACAAGTCATTTTCTACTGTTAAAATACCCAGCTTCTAACAATTCAGCATCAGTACATCCCTCTATCAATGTCCAATCCAAGGAAACGGTTTAATATGATTTTAACTTGGTTTTTTAACCTTCTTATGGCTTCGATAAGGTCATTACTGATCCCCCCCCCCCCCATCTTGTTACCACACAATTATATGCAACAGAGGAACAAAGAGCAATAATTAAACATGCATTTGCATTTCAGTTAAATGCAGTAAGTTTCTTAATAAAGTCAGTTACTTAAAAAGTATTTTCTAAAATGCCTTTTCTGAGCTCCTTGATTCCATTTATTAAATAGTCCAGCAGAGGGCAGCATTTCCCCTTGCTACAAAACAAGCCCAAATTATAAACCTGCAAAGGTCGTATCAGCAAATATTTTGATTTAGTTTTTTTTATTTTTATTTATTTATAAGCACATCCACGTCAATCCATTTTTCTTTAACCTTATCTTTATAAAATTGTGCATGAGGTCTTGTGTCAGAAAATAATTTATTTGACTTTAGTTTGGGTCTGATTGATGCAGCAGAAAAAAAAGCTGTTAAGAAAAATACAGTGGCTCTTGGTTACCTCAAACAGTCACCATTAGAATACATATCTATGCTGTTTAGAGGGTTAGTATTTATTGGTGAGAAAATTCATCCATCTTAATGTATCATCTGCTAACAAGCCCAGGAGTTAAAACAGTTTTGGAGTACCTGCACTGCAAAAACGATCTAGAAATAAGTAAAACTGTCTTAAATTAAGTGTATTCACCTTTAATTTGAGTAGGTAAATGAGATAGTTTGCCAATGGAATTAGTAATTTTACTCTTAAAATAAGATAATTAGATAAAATGCACTTGAAATAAGACAATGCAATTGTGTTTTCTTATTTTAAGTGTAAATTGGCAAAATGTCTCTTTTACCACCTCAATTCAAGAACAAATGCACTTATTTTAAGAAAAAAATACTTCTCTAGATTTAGATTTTTTGCAATGTGGCCCTCAGATTTAGCCTCTAAAGAACATGGACTCTACCAGGAGAAGCTCACCTTCATTCTTCACACTGAAAACACAGTTTTCTGCACCGACTGTTCAGTATGACACAAATAAGACAACAATAATTGTCTGTCTGAGGAGTTTTGAGACAGACTGCAGGAAGCTAAAGTTTAATTTGGAGCGAGTGGTGCCGTCATTAGGTAGGCAGAAACCAGCAAGTCAGAATACCTCTCAAGCCATGCCAATATCACTAAAGCTATACAAGTGAGACTGTTTTCCCTTTGAAGGTAATGTGGTGTTCTGGCTATCTGCTGGGATTCACATAAAAAAAAATGTTCTTCACTCAAGAATCTCCTCATGTAAGGACCCTATTTTTTACTGTGTAAAGGCCTAATAAATGAGTAAAGATTTTTGTTATTATTTACAGAGGTGTAGCATGATAAGCTGAATGCAGGTGGGTATCCGATTTCTCTGGAGTCCAACCCGGTGCCCACATGGTCGTCTAAGCCCCCTTTTCAAAATATAATTCTTCCCTTTTACAAAACAAGAGCTTCGTTGCTCCATCCGAACACAAAGACAGTGGAACATTAAAGGGATTTTCAGGTGCCACTTGATCGATAGAATAATGGGGGTAATTATCTCCCAAGTGGAGAAAGGTCTGCAATTTAAACAGGCCGTTTGATTGAAGCTGAGGCTGAGCTCCCACTAGTTTTTGTCAAAACCAGACGGGTCCATTTGTATGTGATTTAAAGACTCCAGAGTCAATTTTGGCCTGAAAACAATACAGTCTATAAAGGTATAGCTTTAAGGATAAACATGTTTAAGGATTAAGGGATCTTTGTAGTAGAACAAAGCAAGAAAGACTTTTACATAGTCTCTCTATCGACTCAACATACATGTACAGTTTGAGATAAAAACATGGAGGCAGATTTGGTGAAAGATCTTCGAAAATTTCCTGCGAAACTTCTGCAGCTTCTGGCATCTTTGTGGTTTGACTTGACCATTGCTCTGAGCACAAATCTATAAAGTTATCTTAAACTGGTTTAATAATCTGGCACAGACACAATTTTTAAACAAATAAAAAATCAATGACTTAAAGTTACTGGGTTCTGAGGTTTGGAAGCATCACTTTGAGTCAGACCAACCATTGCTCAATAGTTGGTGACGATCGTCAAGATGGTTTACAACAACTTAGGACCCAATCCTGTGCTAGAAAGAGCTGGATCTCCAGTTTTTACCATCCACCGAGATGTTGGTTTTACTGAGATCTTGCTCCAAAATCAGCCTTCTCCAGCTCAACTAAAAATCAAAGACAAACAGCCTGTGTAGAAAAGGCTGAACTGTTTGTCCACAAAGTTGATGAATATGTCAAGGTTTATGAGAACCTTCCCCAGTCAAGAAGCAGTGTGCTGTTTTGCTCTCCTTCTAAACAGATTTGTCTGCTGAGGGAGATGATCCAAGCTTTAGGATGTTTTGGAAGAGCCATTCTGTAAATCTGAATTCATATGCAGCTGTCATGATTTTATCTAAAGCTCTGACCCACATGCAGAAGACCAAAAAGAGAGACCAGGGAAAAGTTTATCAGGTTTTATTTTGAGTTGGTTGAGAGGAGTCTAGTGCTGCTCTGAACACTGTTGAACCGGGACTGAAAAGTGAAGGGGAAGATTCTGCGGTTAGTTCAGGCTCAGTGGGAAATTTGTATCTTCGATTTGAAGAAGGGAATTAAGGCAACGGACTCACCTTTCCAGAAAAAGGCGTCTCTTGTTGAATCCAGTCAGTGTGGGTTGTTCCAGTGAATGACTTGCTCGTTGGAGGGCGGACAGGGTTTACCCAGATTGCGGTATTTCCTTGAGGAACGGAGGAGCTGACTGCCACTTAGTTTTCCTGCGGTACTTGAACGGTTTCTTGTGGAGATGAATCCCCTGCCCAGAGAGACGCCCAAACAATCCTTGGGGGGAAAAGTAGATCCAAACCACTAGCTTGAATCCTCAGCTCAGTTTAATACACAGAGAATCCTTCCAGGGGGGAGAAGGTCCAAAACATCCAGTTTGCAGGATGACTTCCTGCCGAGAGGCAAAGACAAAAAAGTCTTCCCATTGATTTTGCTTGTAAAGCGGGGAGAATGGCGCTAGGCTTACCACACCTTGACGTCACTGCTGGAAGATGGCAGGAGGGAGGGGTTACTATATTTGGACAAAAATTGCCATTCCCAGACTCAGTGATCAGGATGAAAATTATTGTTTTTATTTTTTTACTGATTAACGCTAAATTCATTAAATCACCTCGAACATATTAGTTTTAGGTATAAATAATGATCCATTGATTATTCCTTGCTGTCCAGACTTTTCCTTTAACTAAGACTAGATTCAAGTTGCTAATGTTGTTTCTAATAAAATGAATCCAGCCTTGAAAATCAACAGTTTAAATAAATTAACACCTTAAGTTAAAATGACATTCCCGTCTAACACGGGCAACAATCTCACACTGGAAATGCAAAAAAACGACCCTACAAGATGTTTGCACTTTAAAGTAAGATGGATAGCAGCTCATTGCCTCTTGCTCTGCGTTCACCACGTAGCAATCACCCCAACTTAATGAACCAGTGACCTTTTACCATGTTTTCACAGACATGCAACTGTCTGCAAGTGGTAATCCACACGCCCACACCAGATTGTATGATTTGCATTTATATTGATGGGGTGAGAGTGAAGATTGATGCAGCGGCTGCAGCCTGGACACGGCCAGATAAGGTGACATATCAGATCAATCAGACACGTTTCGGGGTCTCCAGAACTTCATCCCGAGCTTTAAAATTTTTGTTTCAGATACAGATCCTGATGACGTCCCGGAGGTCTCCGAGCAGATTGGGGTCGAGGATGACGATCGGCAAACAGCTGCTAAGCAGAGATACAGCAACAAGAAAGAGCTGGGAGGTCTGGTAAAGACATTTGTTCAAATGTTTCTGTTTGCTGTCAAAATCTGGATGCAATGGCAGTAATTAACCCAGACATAATTAACCTCTTTTATCACTTAATGCCTGGAGAAATATGTATCCTGCAATTACAATCATTTTAAACCCTATGAAAGTAAAAACAGTGAATTAGCTCAATTTAGCTCAATTTACTCTCTCTCTCTATATATATATATATATATATATATATATATACAGGGGCGGATTAAGAAATTTTGGCCCCCTGGGCCTGACATGGTCTTGGCCCCTCAACCCCCCGCGCGTGCGGGCGCACACACACGCACGCACTATGCAAGAAATACTGTATACTGTGAACAGACATGCACACTGTCCTGTACAGAAGAGTGCACATACTGCACACACAATATTAGGTATACCACACAGACACTGACAAGCACAGGTTTCACACAGACACAGGGGGAGGGGATAAATGGCCTAAAAATAAACATTTTGGAAAATGATTATGCCCACTTCAGTGATGGTGCATTGGGTCATTTGAGAGATATTATGTATTGGAAGTTGGTAGCTATCATGAAATAAACCCCCCACCCCACCCAAAAAACTAAATCGGACATGATTTTTGCCCCCTTTTCCTCCCTTCTATCATTAAAAATAAAATAATATCTTAGGAAAACACTTTGGCATAACGGCAGCTGTGCAGCAAATTGAGGCTCAAAGTCTGTATCTATTTGTGGTTAAGCTTGAGGAGAAGGAGAAAGGTAAAATGATAACATGCATCGGAGAGCACCACAAAGAAAGGTGTAGGCCAGTTCATGGTACAAGGGCTGCATGCAGGTCAAGATAGCCCATTTCCAAGAATGCTATAGTGGCTGGACAGGCACTGGACATGTCCTGAACTCAGTGTCAGACGTGGCTGCCGAATACTTGGATGAAGTGAAGCAGCTGACAGATCTCATGCTGCCCCATCTGAAGACTGTCCTGGCCAGGCAGAGGATGGATGAGGAGACCTTCCCAATGGACCCTGTCAGTGAACAGGCTAGTAACATTGATGGCACCCCTGTGCACAACATTGGGATGGAGAGACAATGTGGCAAGGTGGACTACAAACTGAAGAAGTTGGGCACACTGAACGCAGTCAATAGGTCAATAATTTTACAGAAGTGCCAGGAGCTTCAGAGGTTTCAAGGCAGCAGCACAAGCAAAAAGGGAGGTTGAACTCAACTGGAGTAAATTCATGAAGGCAAAATTCGAGAGTAGGGCAGATGAGAAACAAGAGATGGCTCAAAGAAAGGAGAGTAAGAGACTAGACATGCTGGACACACTGAAATCTTTTTATGGCCCCTTCACGATAGTGGGGAAGTTGAAAAGTTCCTTGTGGATGAAAGTCTGCACAAGAATGCAAAGCTGCAGAGAATGAAGCTTGAGGTTCAGTTTGCCAGAGAAAGCACCAAGCTTCTGCCTAAAGTCAATCCTATCTTCACAATCCAGGTGACACTTCCCAGAAATGGCGAAAGTGCAATTCTCCAAGTCATAATGGATACTTAGAATTTTATGGTGGTGGTAAGTATTCATGAAAACAGGTAGCCTAACATTAGTGAATGGGTGAATTCTGGAAATAACCTAAAAATCTTACACAGTGCACCTTTAAGCAAGGGGTTTCTTTCGTGCTTTCAATTTTGCAAAATCATCCACCACATCATTGAAGTCCAACTCTCTTGTCAGCTCACTCTCAATTGCCATTAGAGATAACGCATTTAATCTTTTCTGAGTCATTCTTGTGCGCAGCTCATTTTTTACTCTTGACAAAAGAGAGAATGAGCGTTCTCCCTCACAGTTACTGACCGGTAGAGTGAGAAAAATCTGTAGCGCAATGTATGTATTAGGAAACGTAGGCTGTAGTCCAAAATGTATTATTGTTTTGAGCAGTCCTGAAGGGGTCCTCTCCTCATCAGTGTTGTTGAGCTGTATAAAAGATTTGAACTGTATAAGCTCCTGTCCAAGACTTTCATTGAGGTCAGATGGGTATGATTCAGTGAGAATCTTGGCCTTGTGAAGGACTGAAGCATTGGACTCTGTATCCAAAGAGAAAAGGACACTGAACAAATTGTTCAGATGTTTGTAGGCCTCCAGACGGTGATTAAGGCTTGAACTCAGTTGATCAATAGAGGCAATAAATGTCTCTATTTGAAACAGTTGCCTTCCCTCAAGCACAACATCTGGGGATGCTGATTCATCAGCAAACTTTTTACGTTTCCTCGTCCGTTCAGCCCTGTAAGATGGGGTGCCACCCAACATGTTTAAGGCTTTCTGCTCAAAATGATCAAATAGATCTCTTTGGGAGAGAACAAAGGTGCGCAGAGATTCCAGCAATCTAACTGCTGTACCAAGGTCCATGTCTGCTTTTTGAAGTTGCAGACTTGTGGCCTGAAATCTGGACAGAACAGTGTCCCAAAAGCCTGCCATGAAGGCCATCTCAAGTGAATCCAGCTTCCGCACTAGACTGTCAGCTTCAGTTCGTGTGTCTCGTTTCTCTGTGTCATCAGTGGAAATAACCTGTAGTGCTGCTTTTATTTTACTGTAGTTCTGCCACAGTGCTTTGGTAGATTCTGCACGGCAACTCCAACGCGTGTTGGATAAAGCTTTAAGTGTGAGATCTATGTTGGAATTGCCAAATACCCTGTCCCATCGGTGTGTGGATGCAGTTGTGAAGTTGTAAATAGACTGAATCAAGTCAAAATACTTAGAGACTTCATTTCCACATCTGTCAATGCTGTTGACTCCCACCAAATTCAAAGAGTGAGCTGCACATGGAATATAGTGTATTAATGGGTTGCTTTTCTTTAAGTGAGCCTGCAACCCATTATACCTCCCTGACATGTTGCTGGCATTATCATAAGCCTGCCCCCTGCAATTTGACAGCTCTAACCCTAGATTTTCCAACACAGACATGACACAGTTAGCCAAACTTTCACCTGTATGGCTAGTAATGGGCTCAAAACCCACAAAGCGTTCAACAACACTGCCCTCTTTGCTATCAAAACGGAATATGAATGTCAATTGGTCCCCATGAGATAAATCTGGGGTTGAATCCACAATGATAGAGTAGTATTTGCTTGCTTGCAGTTCATCTGCTATAGCCTGTTTGGTTTTTACACCCATCAATTCAATGAATTCCTCACAAATGGTGGAGGACAGATATGAGGTATTACCTCGACCCATCTGCCCAAACTTTCTGATGTGATCCTTTAGAAAGGGATCAAATTCAGCCAGGACCTCCAGAATACCAAGGTAGTTCCCATTGAGAGGAGACCCTAACGATTCATTTTTACCCCTAAATGCAAGGCCCCTTTCTGCAAGGAATTTAATGACTGCAACAACTCTTTGTAACACCTGCCTCCAATAGCTGCTCTCTGCCTGAAACTGTTTGAACAGGTCTGCATCAACTGTGGCACCTTTGGCGCGGTTCAAGACTGCTTGCATGCAGGTTATGTGCTCAGCACTTCGCTCATGTTCACCAAATCTTTCTGAGTGTTTCCAATCACAATAGCCTGTCACAAAAGAATGCGTTTTTGGGGAAAACAGTTTGCATGCAAAGCAGTAAACATTACCAGTAGAGGGAGAGTACATCAGCCACTCTCTTTGTACTCGTTGTCCATTGGGCAAGTGTGAAGTAAAATGTTCATTGTTTAGGCATCGGGTTTTGCCTCCTAGCCCACTGTTCCTCACAGAAGCTGGATAATGGCTGTGACGGTTGTGGAATGATTTTGCACCTCTTTGAATAAGAACTTCCTTCATTGACTCAGTGAGGGTCTCAGCCCATTTAGCGGGATCACTAGGTAGAGTTGTCACTGTAGATGGTGTTGAAGAAAGATTCAGCTCATTTTCTATGCTGTCCAGAGGTGCAGTGACCTCACATTCATCCGAGCAACTGGCTACTGCTGAATTGGTTGAATCATAAGCATCAGAAGCATTTGGTTCAGTGTCTACACTTGTAGTGGTCTCAGGATCTTGGGAGCTACATGCTAGCTCAGGTGCATTGCTAACCTTAGCTGAATTTGCAGTAGCATTTATAGAATTGCTTTCAGCAGATGTCTTTGTACTGAAGAAGCTGGAGATATTTGGATATATTTTCCTTTTTTTTCTTTTCTTGCTGAATTTTTTTTCTAGCTCCTCCACTTAAACGTTTATGATCCATATTTCCCTTCTTTCTTTGCACATTGGCTCTTTGCCTATCACAACAGATAAACCAACTATGTGTGTGTGTGTGTGTGTGTGTGTGTGTGTGTGTGTGTGTGTGTGTGTGTGAGTTTGTTTGTGTGTTTATGATCGGTGCTGCTTCCTTCAAGTGTGTGAGGTGATTTAGAAAACTAGCAACCCAGCATCAACACTCCAAAGCAGAGAATAACAGCTTACTAGCATAGACAATTGAGAGCAGAGAATCAACTGATTCGTCTGATAGACAGCAGGAGAGCAGAGTGGTCAGTGATGATCGAATCAAGAAAATGTCTAAATGGCAAGGGAACAGACTGATTTGTACTGAGGAGAAAGAGAGAGAGTGCCAATTACAGTGAAATATATTCCAAAAGAGCCAAGTGACTAGCTGAAGGTAGGGACAAATGCCTTGGAGTGACCAACAAGAGTGCAAAGTACCAAATAGCAAAATGTGGGAAGACCAACAGGCAGATCTGCTTTTACCACTTATCTTCACAACCAAAAAGTCGCTAAATGATGTTTTTAGTCGCTAGCCAGGTATGGCCAAAAGACACGAAATCTAGCGGCAAAGTCGGTCAATCACACTGACAGTGAAACAAATATTTTGAAAAGATAATAATTGTACAACTTTGTGCACTTTTTTCTTCTATCTAAATATTTTCACAAAGGACACCAAAATGTTGCTATCTGCAGGCAGCTTGCTAGCTATGATGGCAGCAACGATGTCTGCCAGACAGGAGAGAGTGGTCAGTGACGATCGAATCGAGAAAATGACAAAATGGGTCAAAGACCAAAAAGTTATTAACTGACAGCAGTGACAAATGTCAGACTGTAAACTTTTTCGAAAGAAAAGGACAAAATGGGAAGATGCTGATAGTAACAGCAAAATGGAAAATATAAGAATTTCCAAGTAATGCTCAACTCAAGTGTGTGTGTGTGTGTGTGTGTGCGCGCGTTAAACTTCTTGTTGAATGATTTCAAATTATCTCTGAGTCTGAACTGAGGGAAAGGAAACCAAATTTTGAGCAGTCTCTCACGAGTTCAAAATACCAAATGAGGAGATTCTAAAAGAACAGACCGGTTTATGAAAGACTCGATGGGGGAGGGGCACAGCTAAGAATACTTGAGTCAGATTCTGTGATCCAAATTCGAGATAGAGCTTTTTGATAATGATAATTTGTCAGAGTAAGGTTGTGTAATCAAAATTTGAGAATGAGCTTTGTCAATCAATCAAGAATATTTGCATTAAGTTCTGTGATCAAAATTCAGAAACAACCTTTAATAATTGATAAAGAATATGTGAGTGAGGTTGTGTGATCCATCCAATTTGAGAATTAGCTTTGATAATAATGATTGAGAGCCTCTGGCCCTCTGTGGATCATGGCCGTGGGGCCAATTTTGCCTGGCCCCTTGGGGCCTCTGTGGGTCGTGGCCGCGGGGCCAAGTTGGCCTGGCCCCTTGGGGCCTCTGACCCTCTATGGATCGGGGCCAAGTTGGCCTGACCCCTCGGGGCCTCTGGTCCTCTATGGATCATGGCCGCGGGGCCAAGTTGGCCTGACCCCTTAGAACCTCAGGCCCTCTGTGGGTCGTGGCCACGGGGCCAAGTTGACCTGGCCCCTTGGTAGGCAAGACCTGGGCTCAGAGGTTCTAAAATGGGGGTCAGTCCCTCGCAGGCAGAGATGGCAAAAGTACTCACTTTCCGTACTTGAGTAAAAGTACAGATACTTGTGTTAAAAAATACTCTGGTAAAAGTGGAAGTACTGATTAAAGTTCTTTACTCAAGTAAAACTAACAAAGTACAGGCTTGTAAATTTACTTAAAGTATAAAAGTAAAAGTAGAAACCACTTTTTTCATGCCGTTGCCTACATTTTAAATGGATGTCTGCCAATAGGACTAGATCTCTGTTGTATTCATTTTCAATCATCTCGTCGTCCATGCTACTATGCTAACGCCACCTCCACCAAGCTGCAGTGATTTGCCGCGAATGAATACATCTTGTAATGGTGCGTCAAATGCAACATAGATTTCCATCCAATTAGATCGAATTTGGTATTGATGATGTGAAAAATCATAACGGTAACTCCATTGAAATGATTCAAAACTAAAGTAACGAGCCAATTTTTTAAAATGTAAGGAGTAGAAAGTACAGATATTTGTGTAAAAATGTAAGGAGTAGAAGTAAAAAGTCGCCATAAAAATAAGTAGTAAAGTAAAGTAAAAATATCAGAAAAATCTACTTGAGTACAGTAATGAAGTATTTGTACTTCGTTACTTCCCATCTCTGCTCGCAGGGACATCAAATATGGCGTCTGGAGATTTTCAAAGTCATTTTTATTAGATCTCAGAGGTAAATGGAGGCCAGAATATATAATAATAAAATACATTAATGTGAACATCCTGTGTTTTAAGAAGACAACCAAAGAATGAGTCCATTTAAAATTCCCAACAACCCCTGCAGCTCGACCCGCACACTGAAGGCCCCGATCTAGGTCTTGCACGACAAAGGAACCCTGGTTAGATAAGAAAATCGAATCATGTTTTAGAACAACCGTCACTAATATGTAAAAACAAAAAAAACAAAAAACATCTGTTTTAAGCTGTGAAATATAGATCTTTAGACGCTTTCTATGTTTTATAGAATAGCTTAAGCTATTTTAATTAAATGAATTTGACAAAGCTGTAGCAATTAGATCTGCAAAAAAAGAAAATTGTTACTTGGGTGGCTCAATATAAATGTTAAGATATCTATTCATTGGAAAACATTTAACACCATGTAAACTGTATTTCTTTTAATTTTATTTTGTTTATATCCTTATAGAACAGACTAGAATTTGTGATTCCAAAGTGACAGAATATAAAAGTTGAAGAGGTATGAATAACTCAGCAATACACCTTCCCATCTGATTTAGTTATTAAATTGTAAAATAGGAACAGTTGGATTTGGAGACTTTTACACGGATGATTTTAAAACATCAAACTGATGCTGTAGAGGGTGGGAGGAAAATCTAAGACAATTTCCTTACCTCATTTTCTAAACACAAAAATGAATGTAAGTCATGCTGTGTGAAATATTAGGATGCGTTCACCATTTCAGGGCCTTGCTCTTTATTAGCTGCGCCTGCTCCAGAGGTTGGATGATTGCTTTTTGATGAGAGGAGAAAGGGGAGAAGAAAACAGCAAATTCTTGCTGAATATAAATGCAAAGCAACAGTAACCTGGACCGACCAAGCACGACAAACAGCACAGATCAATATGACTCAGCCACATTGGAAACCAATGTTCTTTTAAAATTGTCAAAACAGTGGATTATGAGCTTCAGATGCTCATTTAGATGCTCAAAGGGTTGGTTCTTCAGAATCTCCAGTTTTAGGCTATTGGTGCATATTTTGGTGAAATTTGACAAAGTTACATTTTCTAACCAATAAAACAAGATGTCTTTAATTTTAACACTCAAAAAACAGCTGATTTTTAAATGTTTTAATCTTTTTGTATTTCTTATAGGTTTTGGGTCATTCTTATGTTTCATTTACTGTATTTATTTATTTGATTGGGATAATATACATTGATGAATACCTATAAATCTAAAGATGCCAGATGGAGCCAAATGCTAATTTCCATCTAATGTCTCACAGGCAGGGGTTACAGAGGGTAAACAATTATGTGTCATGATTTTACTTAAAGGTCTGACCCCAAGATGCAGAAGACCAAACAGAGAGACCAGGGAAAAGTTTAAACAGGTTTATTTAAGGAAACTGTGATGAAACCAGTGTTGCTCAGAGTAGAAGGGGATGAGCCCAGTGTTGCTCTGAACACTGCTCAACAGGAACTGGAAGGTGAGGGGAAGACACTGCGGTTAGTTCAGGCTCAGTGAGAAATTTGAATCTTGGTTTAGAATTGGAGGAAAAGGTTGCAGACTCACCTCTCCAGGGAAAGGTGTCCTTTATGGAATCCAGACTGTGAGGGTTGCACCAGAGATTGTCTTGTTTGTTGATGGGTGGACTGGGTAACTCAGACTGCGGTTGTTCCCTGGTGAATGGAGAAGCTGACTGCCACTCAGATTTCATGCAGTACTTGAACAGGCTGTAGTGCTGAAGAAATCTTTGCTTGGTGTGATGCTCAAACGACCTCTAGGGGAAAGTTGATCCAAACTTCCTGTTTGGAGTGAATGGAGAAGCTGACTGCCACTCTGATTTCCTGCGGTACTTGAACGGCTGCGGTGCTGATGAAACCTTTGCTTGGTGTGAAGCTCAAACGACCTCTTGGGGAAAGTGGGTCCAAACCTCCTGTTTGGAACCCCAGCTCATCTAGAAGCTCAGTTGAACCTTCTAGAGAGAGAAGGACCGAACAAATCCAGTTTGCAGGTTGACTTCCTGCCGAGAGGCAAAGACAAAAACAAAGTTAAGACTCAGGTTGACAAAAACTCAGTTTGACTCAGAAAAAACTCAGCTTGAATAGAGAATCCAAACTGGCAAACAAAAACTCAGGTTAGACTCTGCTAAACTAAGCATGGCTAGAGTACCCTGTATTGGCAAACACTCTGGCGTCGAGGTAGTGGCAGTCAGCAGCTTAAGAACACTCCGCAGGTAATGAGGCAATGAGCTGCAGGTGTGCAGGGAGACCCAATAAGGACGGGGCACCACCTGGTGGAGGAGGAAAGGAAACACAAAAACAGACCACACAAACTGGATTCCTGACACTATGAAACAATAAAATGAACAAAACCCTATTGTAGATAAAATCATACAAAGAAATCGGCAGTAAGAATCATTACTGCGTGGATTAATGTGTACAGATTTGATTCTGCCATTAGGAATTTATGAGTAAAAGTGATGGGAACCAAAGACTCTCTGGCCTTTGGCTCCTGTCCTATGTCTTCAATGTCTTGTCCACCTGTTGCTGGTTCCTGGCATTGGGTTGGGGCCTGGGATGTTGGCAGGTTTGCCCCCATGGTCGTACGGCAGGTGGGATACAATCAATGTGTATTCATCTCAGTCTGTGGTGTGGGAGTGCTTTGCTACCTGCCCTGACCCTGCGCACGGCCTATGCCTGCCGTCAGGTGGGGGGAGTCTGTTGCTTGGGCTTGGGTGGCTGGCAAGTCATACTTGGTCTAGGACGTTGGACTAACAGGGCTGTGATTGTCTGGCAGCCATTGGTATGAGAGGACCATATGGATGTGGGGGCCTAGTGTTGGGATCTGGACACCTAGATCATGACACCTAGAACGACTGTGAAAGGCTGGCACCGTAGTGGATGAGTTGTCCCTCCTGGGTCTGTTCTGTTTTTTGTTTTTTTTCACCCCTTCCTACACTGGGGGGTCTGGGGATCTCCTCCTGGGATGCCGACCCCTCTAGGGGTAACAGGCCCCCAGACCCAGAAGGATAGTGGGAGGAGTGCAAGAATGTGTTTAGCGTCTGCCTCTGAGTATATCCCTATTGATTGCTTGTATATGTCTGTATAGGTGGGGTTGCGTGAATGTGTCTGCATGAATGTGATGTTGTTTCTGTCTATGCATCAGTTTGGATGTTTGCTCCCCTCACCCCACCTAGAGTACATCCTAGGCCCCAAGTATAAACAGGGCCAGCCTCCTCCCCCTTTTTATGCTCCCTGCCAGTGACGGGTGCCTTTGTCTGCTGGTGTGCTGATGGTTCTCTAGCTGTGTGGTTGGGTATTCAGTGGGCGCTGTCTCATTTCTAATGGCTGCCGGGCCGGGCCTGGGTGGGTGGTGCAGCCCCGAAGCTCAGACTTCGCCGGCGGAGCTCGCTGTTGCATCCCTGTTGGACCTCGGCACTATTGCCTCGGGGATCTGGCCCCTCAGGGACTGGGCCCTTTTGGAGTTTGGCCCCTCGGGGGATGGGCTCCGTATGCTCTCATCTGCCCCTCACTGTGGCCATCACTATGTCTGCCCTCTTTGTGTCCTTGTGATCTTGGGATCCTCTGGTCCTCAGGGCCCTGTAGGGTTAGTCTGGGGCTACCCACACCTGCTATTAAACATACTTTCCTTTTGAAAAAGCTTTGTAAATCCTTCATACATAACCATGCCCATGCATACATACTAAAGGAGTTTAGTTCCAGGTGTTCACGGACACACACCAATACTAAAAACTAAGCCGCAGTTTAGTATATATTCCACCCTGAATATTATTGTATAATCACACATGGCTATCTAAGGGATACCCACTGCTATTGAAACTTTCTTGTGTGTTTCTTATTGCTGTTACGCTCTCTGTTTTCTGTTCCTCTCATACAGCTATGGAAGCAGACTTCTGGAAGTTAGTATTTATTTTGTTGGTTTTATCTATACATTTCAGGCATTTATATGCATTGAAATATACAAGTGAAATCCAGGTAATCAATTCAAACTCATGAGTCATATCATAAGTAACAAAAAAACTAAACAGAAAAAGAACAGGCCTGAAAGGGAATGGGAAGAAGAAAACTTATTAAATCCCACCCTGATGCTCATTCATAGTAAACATATATAAATATATGTATATATATATATATATATATATATATATATATATATATATTCCCTGCTTTTTTTTTTCCTTAACGGCAACTTAGAACACAAAGTGGTACGAGCAAAAGAAAAGAAAAAAATAATAATGTTATATTTTCGGTGCTGAGAACAAATAAGCAAAATCATAATTGTGTTACCCGAGCAGATTAGTTACATACTATCTTTTAGTTTTTCGTTTTCTAGCATATCACCGATGATAAATCCCAAAAACTAGTAATAGTTTACACAGTATCAACAAAAGCAGAGAGACATGCCAACAATGATAATGGACAAATACCAGCAATGGTAAGATGAAATACAAGCACACATCAACATACACTAATATACTGTACATTTAAGACCCTCATTGAACATCATGTGACTAGATCAACTGTTGGAATAGGATTTTAAATCTGTGAATATTTTTGCATTGTTTATGTTGTCAACTTAAGATTCTCTGAAGTTTTACTCCACATACAGACAAACAAAAACTTTTCCCAGTAGTTCAAACTCTGGGTAACCTGAACTCCTCATACCCTCTCTGTTTATCTGCTCTGTTTTCTATTTTTGCTGTTTTGCTTAATTTTCCCCCTTTTCATGCATTCTTTTGTGTCTCTATCTCTCAGTCTCTCTACACTTAGTTCTTATCCCCTCTTTCTGTCTCACCTCCCTTTCTGTATCTGTGTCTGTTTTCCATGGGTAAAGGGAAGATGGCCAAAGATTACACTTAGGAGAAATAAAACAACATCCTATTCCTATTTAAACAATTCCTTATTAATAGCCAAACAGGGTAGTAAACCCTTTTTTTTTTAGGAAAAAATACAGAAAAGATGAAAATGCTTTAACTTTAACACATATGAACTACAGACCACTGGCAATGGTTAATGCAGTGAATCTTATAAACTGAGAAAAAAGTTAAGTAAGCGTTAAAATGTTCCTAAAGCATTTCCCTAAACTCAATCCTCAGCTTAGGGTGCTGTATTTTCAAGACAAACCGGTACATAACATTAGCCTGACATAGTCCTACTCAATTCTAGTCAGAATATGAGTCTGATACTGCTCCATATAGCTGTGATTATGGGGCATGTTTCGAACGAACCAGGAAAAAAACTGCCTCTGCACTCAATTGGATAGACCTACAACCAATAAGAGCAACGGAGTGCGTGACGTATGTTAAGCGACACATAGTTGTTGTCAACAAAATTCAAAGCGTGCAGTTGCACGCCTAGAATAAGAAGTTGAGCCTTGATCGCGTTTCTCTGTTCCTCTTTTAAAATTAATTTGCTGTCAATAACAGACCTAATTGCAGAATCTACACACCTCAACTCTCCAGCGGCAGCCATTGTTGTTGTCACCCAAGCGCACTTTGGTGACGTGGTTGATTACGTTACTGTTGATCATCTGTCCATCATCGTATAAAGCCCGCCCTGACAATTTTGATTGGCCCGCCAGATATTGTGCGAGCATACTCGCGCTACTGTTGAGCAATGCCAGACCGAACTTCCCGACCTCAAACGTTGTGGGCGGGACTAAGTTCGGAATGGCACCCAGGCTAACAACATTCCAATCAAAATTCAAAATATTTGTTTTATATTTTCGTTTCCTCTGATCATGTTAGTATCTTTCTGCTTGTAGCTCAAGCTGTGAATTTATTGATGTTTAAGAGGCCCCATATTGTTACTCTGAAGTGAATCAATCACCTTCATTTAAAAATGACTCCTGGTCTAAACAGGTGCAGGAAACTCAAAATGAGAAAATACAGACAAGCTGTGTTATTTCTGAAGTTAAACATAAAAAGAAGAAGCATGGTCAGTGACGTAATGCTACTCCTCTCTCAGGCTTTCCTGTTTGCTTTTATATTCTCTCTGTTTTTTTATAATCTGAGAGATAATTTGCTTAAAGAGATGCAAGAGAAAAATCATTTGTTTTGTTGGCTGAAGCATTTTAATAAAGAGACTTTTGTTTGAGCTAAACATATAGAAGCTTTGCAATGAAGACAGATACGTTTGTACTGTATATAGTGTACACTTGTTCCAAAACTCAAAGCAGCTTTGTATAATTAAGCTTTGGTAAATATTTTTTTTTCAATCCTGTCAGTCAGTCACCATGGTTTTCTTCTCTGTATATTTGTATATTATGGTTCTTCCTATGTAAATCAGGGCTGGAGCAGATGACTGCAGACACAAGTAGGAGTTACTGTGTGCAGGTTGGATTTCTATGGTCTGTTTGACTGGTGGGGGGGGGGGAGCAGAACCACAGCTAATACTCAGTGAGGCTCCTCGGGATGAGCTTAAAGGTGCAGAGTCACTCAATATGACAGCTTAAATGTATACACCAGTAACTCACCATGGTTGCATGTTTTTTTTTTTATTTATCTGAAAGTTTGCCACTTCCTGCTGGCATTTTATTTGTTATTTTTGTGTTTTTACCTTTGTTTTTTGGCTTTTTTTTAGTTTGTTAGTAAATAAAGCCCTTTTTGTATGTTTACAATAAGAACATGGTACTGCATATTTGCACAGGGAGTAAACAAGGAAGTCACCTACAGTTAAAGACTGGAAATAAAGAAAAGTCTTCGATTTAGTAAAAAAAAAAGGCTAAAAAATCTATATATATTCAGAGGGAGCAGAGGGAGAAGCCAGTGTTGGAAATAGTTTATGAATGTGGATGTTCACAGAAATGAAAGCAAAAATCCAGATGTGGCTGCAGAGTTGATGGATGTATAAGAAAACATCCTTATTACTGACACCAATGATAACAATAAAATACTTAGTGTCTATAGTGGATGGATGCAGTGGCGGCCGGCCCATAGGGGGCGCTGGGGCACTGCCCTCCCTGATAAGAAGAGAGAAACGTAAAATATATTTTTAGAAATTAACTCATAAATGTCAGTTTTACTCTCTAGAGTGTGTACCTATAAGCAAAACAAATTATATAAACTACATTTCCCTATCTACTGTCATTCATTTGTGGATTTCCACAGACAGACTCCTACCGTCTCTGTCTTGGGGCGCTGATCAGACTGCGCCACATTTGCAGAGAATCTGCCAATCATTTACTATTGCTAGGTGAATTTAATAATTTAATGGCCAATCAGCGTCTCAAAAATGTATGGTCTTGGGGCTCTGAAAATACTGCACTTTAACAGGCTTCTGCACCCAATGCGCAGGTGCAGACAATTAGAGGGAAGATGGCGAACGTAACGAGCGAGATGCAGCTTCCACCAAATTCGGTGAGATCCTTATTTATCTACCCGTTTGGCAGAAGAACATCCCTGTTGTAGGGTATGAAAATTTCCTGTCATGGTTATTGTGACTGTGACGAATCCACCTCGTCACTTAAAATAACCTCTCTAACTTTGCGTGCCACACACATTCCTGTTATACTGTGTTTGTGAGGACCAATACGCTCGCGCTGAGCCCAGTAGCTCCATTAACTTAAAACACACAAGCTGTTCCTGGTTACCTGCTGGCGTATTGAGGGCGCACACTTAATATTTCAGTGGGGTTAGCCGTGTGTGTGTGGGTGTGTGTGTGTGTGTGTGTGTGTGTACGTGTTTATGCTACAGGGACTGGTCATCTTCTGGCGTCCCCAGCAAAGAGGCCGCCAGACGTCTTTGCTGGGTTCAAACCCTGTAGGCCTATGGTGTAATTGAATAAGTCAATGAATCTGTGTAATAGTGATGGGCTATCTGAAGCCAGGCTTCGAGGCTTGTACCGAGTAATAAGGGGGCGTGTCAGTGAAGCCCCGCTTCGAGGCATGTGTTGTATTGTTGAAAACCACGTGACTGGCAACAAACGAGGCCTCGCATTGCATTGGTCACGTGACTGCTTCATTTTGCGTGTCGGTTTTCAAAATAAAAGCGCGATGAATCCTGTTGCTTCGTGGGTTGTAGTTGGTGGGTTGGTATCAGCAGAACAGTTTTCATCAGCAGTGGTTGAAATGGAGCCGTCAAAAAAGAGAAAAACCTCTCATATGTGGGAGTATTATGAGATGACAGATCACAATCACAACCTGAAACTGTGAAAAAAGTCCTATTCCTAAATAAAAACAATTAAACCTAAAATCCAGAAATTTCTATATTTTCTTTTGTTTAATCAGGAGATGCATCAGAATCACACATCAAAACCAGACTAAAAGCCATTAGAAGAGGCAAACTCTATGTTTAACTTAATATTAAGAATCAGAACTAGAACTCCTAGGAAGAGATGATTTTAAACAAATTCTGTCTTTAAGGAAGCAAGTTTCAAGCTCAAAGTATACAGAGTCTGCAGCAACAGTCACTCAGTTCTCAATACATTAAAGTAACACATATCTTCATTGTCTAATAAGTCCATGACATAAAAGAAAACCTAACACCACCACTGATGGTCAAGGATTAGATTGGCTACAAATTATTTTAATCATTAAAACATGACAATTAAATAGGATTCTCCTCTTACTAAACATGAGTTTGATGAAAACTTTGTGACAACATTGCATTTCCTAATATTTGGAAGTATGATCCAACTGAGTAACAAGGCTGTTACAGTTTCACCAGCAGATGTCACTAGTGAGTGATGAATGAAGCATCGAGTAATGAACTTTTTTCAACACTTTGCGTTGGAAAGCTTCATTGCTTCATGAGGCTTCACTTGCCCATCACTACTGTGTAAAGGAATTAAGTTGTAAAATTATTTTTGTATATCAATTGTTTGTGGAGGTAATATATGGACAAAACTGATTTATGAGAAGAAATCAGAAATAAGAGAGCCTGTAGGGGCTTAAACTATTTAATGAGGGCTGTGGGAACAAGAGCGGCAATTTTTGTTTTCTGTTTCTTTGTTACATTGCTGGTAACTGGAGGGAGGCTGAGGCCCAGAGTATCTTGAATATGTTTAGTTTCTTTTGCACCCTGTTTTGAGTTTTTGAGCACAATAAATCACCAACACCGGTAACCCGACTGAGCCTGGATTCTTGGAGGCCAAAGAACCCCGTCACAGTGACCCAAATCATCACTGTTACTGTTATTATATAGTAAATGAAATCATTACTGTTAAATTGTATTTCATTTCCAATTGTTTATTTGAATTCTTATTCTGGATTAGTTGGAGACATACACTAGGCTATATCAGCCCCACCAAAAATATTTTTCACCAGCCGCCACTGGATGGATGGATGGATGGATGGATGGATGGATGGATGGATGGATGGATGGATGGATGGATGGATGGATGGATGGATGGATGGATGGATGGATGATGGATGGAAACAGACAGACAGACATTGGACTTGGTCTTGGACCACACCGAGCTGTGGGGAAATTGCAAAAAGGTCAGGCTCTGTTAAGTAGCAGCTCAACTGTTAGCATCTGATGTTGTGGTAGTTATGTGTTATTGCCAGCAGATGGTAGCCTCGTGAGACCGTCCTGATCTCGCGAGCTTTCAAGATTTCA
Source organism: Cyprinodon diabolis (assembly GCA_030533445.1). NCBI lineage: Eukaryota > Metazoa > Chordata > Actinopteri > Cyprinodontiformes > Cyprinodontidae > Cyprinodon > Cyprinodon diabolis. Next base: position 39,095,332 of record CM060069.1, on the reverse strand, counting down.
CTCGCTAATCAGTCTGGAGACTCTCCGTTAAAGAAAATTTGGAGTCGTTCACCAAACGAACGTCCAATCAGCGTTGGCTTTGGCTTTGAGGCGGGTTGAGGTGTGACGCAACGAGAAGCGCAACAGTTCAGTCTAAAGAACATGGCGGCTTCAGCCGATGAAACTAGCGTTAGCGTGGCTATCGAGCAAGTTTTATCGGAATTACAGAGTATTTCTTCACTGAAAGAAGAGCAAAACACTGCTCTGGAGGCTTTTCCTCTGTTAGTATGTTATATGCTTCGTTGATCTGATTGGTTTATTTGGCCCGTCTATCACCAACATAGGCCAATCAGCTAACCAGTATTTTCGCCCCTTCCTAAAATTACTTCAACAGAAGGTTTCCAGATCGATATGCGGAGCAAATCCATCTGGCGGAGTCAGGTTAAGCAGATGGCGCCCCATCTGTTAATGTATGCTCATTGCACCCACTGCTGGAATTCTATTTAGGCTGAAAAAAGAATATCAGAATGGTCTTTTTTGTAGAGGCCTATAACATGACTTTGCAACTTTAAAGCAGGGTGGCATCCTACAGGGATGTTCATTGTTTGGATCCTCATGGTGAGATCCATCGTTCCCTTGTAACCTTTGATTCCTCCTTCAGAGACCCTCCTACGTCTGTCTCCTAAACCTCACAGCCTTTAGTTCCCTCCATCATGCCTCTGTCCACTCTACACCACTTCCATAGGGGACCCTGGACAAGAGGTTAGAGGCACTATCCTCTGCAGCTCCATTATCCAAGCTCCTTTCATCCACATTCTCTGTTTCCATGTTTCTCTCCTCTTTTATAATAACTGCTCAACCTGAATAAGAACAATCAGTCACTGTGTATTTCAATAAACTTTAAAACTAACAGTCATTTCTGCTTTAGCTACCTGAGTCCCACAGTCAAAACAAACATTTTGCACTCAGCCCTTTTCTTGTTTTCATCAAGTTATTTTGTTTATGACTGTTTGAACTTTTCTCCATGATTCTCAAGGTGTTATGATTCTGCACTTTTTGGTTCTGTTTGAGTTTTCAGTTTCTTGGTTTCATTTCCATTGTGTGATATTCTAGTGGTTTTTGGTTATATTTTTTGAGTTCTTATGTATTTCTTGTTTACCATCTGTTTTTCTCTTCTGTCAGTCTCCTTCTCCTAGTTCCCTTCTTGATTCCTCTGTCCACGCCTGATCCCAATCTGCTGATTAGCCTGGTCTTTGTTTAGTCTCCAATTTATACACCTCCTGTTCAGTCACAGTTTGCCTGTTCCTCATCATTTCTTGGCTCCTTGTGTTTGTTTTTTCCTGATGTGCCTCAGTATTTTGGTTTTTTTGGATTTATGCTTCAGTTGCCACCTATTTGTTATTAAATCCTCTAGAAACCACCTTCAGCTTCAGTCTCTGCATTTGGGTCCTCTTCAAACCTCCCCTCAACCTGATACAAGATTTCCCTGTCCCCTTCATTAAAAGCAGGCATGCCTTTAACATGTGAGAAGTTTAGTTTCTTTCTGTGGAAAATAAAAAGCGTCCTGGGATCTGGTAAATGCGACGCAAACCTGCAAACCCGTTTCAGACGGGCAGATGGTAGCTGTGGGTGTCGCAGGCTGTTTCCCACTGCAGAAATGACCAGATGTCACAAATGAGCACAGATCTGTGAATGACAGGAACACTGACATGTTAAAAGTTTGAATACGTCAGGAAATTCTTTACACTCAGCAGTTTCTGAAGGATTTTCCCTTTTAAAAGGACTTTTTCATATTTTTATAAAAAAATAAAAAATCCCTGAAAAGGAACCTGTCCTATTTCTGTCTCTGATTTTGAATTGCTTGTTCTAAAAATCTCCCGACAGAAAAAAAAATGAATTAGGGGAAACTTTTCAGTAACTGTGTCCCCATTACAGCTCCAGAGCTCATCAGTACATTAATAAAGCTAAACTTTGAGAGACTTAAATCAGTCAAAGATGGGTTTTTTTTCTGATTCAACCAAATTATGTTGCCTCACTTTTTTGTTTTTCACACTCAGTTTTAAGTTGGATTTAAATCTCACTTCTCATACTTTGAAATTTCTAGATTTAGTTAAATAGAAAAACTGCACAGGTAACTCAAAAAACAAGATGCAACCTTCTGCCAAAAACACTTAAGAAATACTTAAAGACCGAAAGTATGGATAAATTGCGGAAGAGGATTAGGGCCACTGGGAAAAAAAAAAACTGATTTTTAAATTTTATTTCAGTTTACAGTTTTTTTGGATTGCTTAAGCACGATTTTCAAAACAGGGCCAGTGTTTTCAAAACACTACACACAATTAGCACAACCACACACCCATTTAGCAAAACACTACAGATCCTTTGGATAATTAAACACTCTTGTAAAAACTATACACTTCTGTTTAAAAACCACACTTTGTTACCATATGAAACACACGTTTCACATTACTATACTCTGTTTTCACGAGTTACACTCTGCTGTGATAAACCTAAAACACTTTTAGCACATCTGCTTCCCTATGATTAGAGTTGGCTACCATCAACAAAGTACAAATATAATGTAAATTCACCAAACACTACACAAGACCAATGTTGCAGACTGAAGAAACTCATTTATTTCTCAACATGCCCAAAATGTAGACATGGAGATTCATCATACTGTAACAAAATGTCACTTTACGTATTGTACTGTAAGTTTACTGTAAAAAACAAAACAAAAACTAGACATTGTCTCTTCGCCTAGCTGGATCTGGCTAGAGAATTTCATCAACATCGCAGGCAATGTTGTCATTAGCAAGACACCTTGGAAAGAAACGTCTTGAATGACGAATCCATCCTTGCATTGCTGCTACCTCCATCTGGTCACAGGCCTCCTCTATGGCTTGGATGAGGGGTACCTCAGCCTGGAGACGGAGATCATATACCTTCCACCGCCATGCCGAGAAAAACTCTTCTATAGGGTTGAGAAATGGAGTATGGTGGAAGATATAGGAAGGTGAAGTGTGGATGTTGTTGAAACCAGTTCTGAACCAGAGCAGAGCGGTGGAAAGACACATTGTCCCAGACAACAATGTATTTCATATGATCGATTTGATTTGCTGCTGTTATGTTGTGCAATTGGTCCAAGAATGTAAGTATGAGTGCTGTGTTGTAAGGGCCCATATGGGCATGGCGGTGGAGGACCCCATTCTGTGTAATGGCTGCACAGTGTTATATTACCCCCAGGTTGCCCTGGGACATTGACTATAGCCCTGTGGCCAATGATGTTTCTTCCCCCCCTTCGTGTTCTCGTCAGGTTGAACCCATCCTCATCTACGTAAATGAACTCATGCTGGATCGCCTCTCCATCCATTTGTAAAACTCTCTGAAGAACAGTGTCAGGCAAAATTGTGTTCAGTTTAGATCTAGTATACATATTACAGTACAGTGAAAGATTATGAGACAGTTTGCAAGATCACAATGCGTAGGTGAATACATACCTCTGCATAATCATGCCGCAGTCGTTTCACCCTTTCGGATTTGCGCTCAAAAGGCACTCGATAAATTTTCTTCATTTGAATATGTTTTTTTATTAGGATGCGTTCCAGTGTTAATGTTGAGACCTGATGGATATTGTTGAAACCGACGTGGTTATTGACAATGTTAGCTTGGAGCTGATTGAGGGTTATAGCATTGTTGGCCAAAACCATGTTTATTAACTCCCTCTCTTGCTGTTCTGTGAACATAGGAGGCCTTCCCCCTCGTCGTTCCTGACCCTCAATCCTATTTAGAAAAAAAAGAGAGTAAACAATAGTACAGTCATTTCACAGGAAAAGGTAACAGAAGTGCTGATAGTGCATAGAATACAGTACTGTAAGCAATTGCTGAAACCGTGCAAATGTTTTTGATATGATGATATTTTTACAATACCTATTTTCCAGTCGAAATGTTCTTATCACACTTGCCACTGTGTACCGGCTTAGATTTGGCTGTACTCTCAGTCCAGCCTCCCTCAGTGTCAGGCCATGGTTGACAACGTGGTCAACCAGTGTTGCGCGGATCTCATTTATCAAATTAGGTCCTCTTTGAGCACGTACTTGTCTTCCTTTTCCTCCACCTCCAGCATGGCCTCCATCTCTTCCGTTGATTTCTCCTCTGTTGATTCCTCTTCCTCCCCTTTCTCCTCTTCCTCCTTGTCCTTCTCCTTCACCTCGTCCTCCACCTCGTCTTACTATTTCTCTGACTCTTTCCATTGTACTTGAAGACCGATGAACTCACCTGCTGCTTTTTATAGTGCTTATACGCCTGATTGGTGTGTCTACAATTAAGCAAACAAGTGTTTGCACACCTGATGACTGTGTTGAATCAATTGGTTGGAAGGTGCGGTAATTTGACAGTCAGTGCTTTGGTATTGCAAGGAAGTGACTTCATAATAGATTTTTGTGTGTAATGTATGTTAAGTGTGTTTAGTGTTTTGCCAATCACTGTGTGTAGAGTTTTGCAAAAAGTGTGAGGTTGACAATGTGCTTATAGTTGTGCAAATATGGGCTGATGTTTTGCTTCTTGAGTGTAAGGTTTTGCTAATAGTGTACTACTTTTAACTTTAGTGTGTAAGCAATCCAAAAAAACTGTAATATGGGAAAAAAGACAGAACTCTGACTTTTTTCTCAGAATTCTGACAGCTAACAAACATGTTAGCATCAAGCCATAGCCATGTCTGTTTTAGAGACTAGCTCTCTTGTTTTAATGACTTTCTGCTCCTCTATTAATGAGGGGACCCCTCCAGAACGTAAAAAGTTGCCTAATTCCGTCATTTTCTACCATTGTGTCACTGGCCACCTCAAACAACTTACATCTTTGTCAATGAAGCTGAGTGCTCCCACATCTCTTCCTTCATGGTGCCCATCTACATAAAGGTCCAAAATTCTGAGATTAAAGTCAGAATTCTGAGAAAAAATTCTGACTTTTTCCCTTATTAAACTGATATAAAATTTAAAATCAGTTAACTTTTTTTTTTTTTCCAGTGGCCCTAATCATCTTCCGTAATAAAAACTAAAGGAGGTTAGAAAATAAAAAAAGCAACAACCAATAATACACTATATTGCCAAAAGTATTTGCTCACCTGCCTTGACTCACATATGAGCTTAAGTGACATCCCGTTCCTAATCCATAGGGTTCAATATGACGTCGGTCCACCCTTTGCAGCTAGAACAGCTTCAACTCTTCTGGGAAGGCTGTCCACAAGGTTTAGGAGTGTGTTTATGGGAATTTTTGACCATTCTTCCAGAAGCGCATTTGTGAGGTCGCACACTGATGTTGGACGAGAAGGCCTGGCTCTCAGTCTCCGCTCTAATTCATCCCAAAGGTGTTCTATCGGGTTGAGGTCAGGACTCTGTGCAGGCCAGTCAAGTTCATCCACACCAGACTCTGTCATCCATGTCTTTATGGACCTTGCTTTGTGCACTGGTGCACAGTCATGTTGGAAGAGGAAGGGGCCAGCTCCAAACTGTTCCCACAAAGTTGGGAGCATGGAATTGTCCAAAATGTCTTGGTATGCTGAAGCATTCAGAGTTCCTTTCACTGGAACTAAGGGGCCAAGCCCAGCTCCTGAAAAACAACCCCACACCATAATCCCCCCTCCACCAAACTTTACACTTGGCACAATGCAGTCAGACAAGTACCGTTCTCCTGGCAACCGCCAAACCCAGACCCGTCCATCAGATTGCCAGATGGAGAAGCGCGATTCGTCACTCCAGAGAACGCGTCTCCACTGCTCTAGAGTCCAGTGGCGGCGTGCTTTACACCACCGCATCCGACGCTTTGCATTGCACTTGGTTATGTATGGCTTGGATGCAGCTGCTCGACCATGGAAACCCATTCCATGAAGCTCTCTGCGCACTGTTCTTGAGCTAATCTGAAGGCCACATGAAGTTTGGAGGTCTGTAGTGATTGACTCTGCAGAAAGTTGGCGACCTCTTCGCACTATGCGCTTCAGCATCCGCTGACCCCGCTCCGTCAGTTTACGTGGCCTACCACTTCGTGGCTGAGTTGCTGTCGTTCCCAAACACTTCCATTTTCTTATAATACAGCTGACAGTTGACTGTGGAATATTTAGGAGCGAGGAAATTTCACGACTGGATTTGTTGCACAGGTGGCATCCTATCACAGTTCCACGCTGGAATTCACTGAGCTCCTGAGAGCGACCCATTCTTTCACAAATGTTTGTAAAAACAGTCTGCATGCCTAGGTGCTTGAATTTATACACCTGTGGCCATGGAAGTGATTGGAACACCTGATTCCAATAATTTGGATGGGTGAGCAAATACTTTTGGCAATATAGTGTATGTGTGCATCAAGCTGTGAGGTGACTTTATGGAACAGTTTGAATAAAGACATGAGATGCAGTGAGAACCTTAAATGTCAACTAAAAAGCTTTTCATACCCATTTTTCCTAAATTATACAAACATTATTTATATATGTTGTTAATTCTAAGATATTAATATTAGTTATGTAATAATTCATTTTTTCAAAGAACCCAAACGACTGCCCATTCCTAAGGGGCGGACCAGTTCTTCTGGTTCAATTTGCTTTGTTTTGGTCCATTCTATATAGCCTCAAACTTAATGCTAATTCTTACATTTTGAATTGAAAAAGCTACCTGGATGGGAAGCGAAACGTCTTCAAGCTTGGAAACAAAGTCAGGTGGATTCTTTTTGTTTGTTCTCTTTTAGTTTTTGGGATGACTATGACCATGATGACTGGGGATCTTCACTAGCACTGGATGGACATAGTCAAAGTCTGGTTTGAGTCCAACTAAGGTGCTGTGGCCTGATCCTAACCAGGCGGTTCATGTAGGAAATATGCCAGAAATAAGACAAAATAAAAAAAAAAAAGGATTTCCAGGTTTAGGTTTAATGACTTTGTTTTCCACATAGGGCCAGCTGCGTTTATCTTTTATCTCCTAACGGATTAAATCTTGGTTTAAAAACTCCTTTTTGTATTTTTTTTTATTTTATTGTAGCCAAACCAAAAAAACATTCAGCTTGTAGATTACATAATGGTCAAATTGGTTTAATGGATCCTAGGCGGAAGTTCAGCTGAAGAAACTGATTGCTCTCCTACATCCACCTGCGGCACAGCCAATCAGCTTTGAACCACACCTCCACGAAAGCCAATCAGCATCCAAAGTTCATCTTAAAAGGTCTCCGATACGCACCTGTCTGCTCCTGTGCACAGGCGGCGGATGCGCTGTGTGACTTTATTCAGATGACACCGTTTCAACCCACCTCCAGCCCCTCCTCCACCATCGTAGCTAAAGCTTCATCAGAGTGTCATTCCTCCCGGACTCTTACTACATTCCACGTCTCATTTCAACCGGTCCGGCAGAAGGCCGCCATGTTGAGCCTGGTTCTGCCAGAGATTTCTTCCCAACAGGGATTTTTTCCTCTCCCCTGTCGTTCCATGCTTGCTCCTCATGGACAGGTTCTCTCAACCCGTGTTATCCAAACTGGACTTCCATCTTCCAGGTCCCTGAGTGAAGCTCTAGTATCAGCTCATGCAGCCCACTGGATCTCCCCATAAAGCTCAGCAGACCGTCTCACTAACCAGCAGTCTACAGACTGACCAACTTCATCTATCTCCACTCCACCACCAGTTTCAGGCCTGGGGGGCAAACAGCCCTGTTCTTATTTCTATGTTACCTGACGAGGTCTGAGCGCCAAAGACTAAGTAATTGTATCAATAAATTTCTTCTAATTGTCTTGTGTCTTCGCATGAGTTTTTCAGATTGAAATGTGAACTATTACTTTTTTACTGAAATCCTGATGTTTTCAACTTTTTAGGAATATTTAGGTTGTTTGTTTGAACAATCCTGCACCCTTAGATGACTGTTTTTATACTTTATGGTTTCAGAGAATATCTCTGCCTGTTTCTAAACCCTCCAATCCTTCTTTCCGTACGGAGGCAGCTCTCAGCGACAAGTAAAGGTTTTCTGTACTGCCCCCACAGCTTTAAGGTTCCAGACTAAAATGAGCTACAGGCTTCTTCTGATTTTTTTGTTTTTTTCACTTTTCCTTCCACCCACAAGCAAAGCCTCGCAATCGGCAGATGGGTTCTGTCTTAAAACTGGGAGAAAATAGCCCAAACACACATGGAAACGAGGTCGGGCTTCCACACATCTGAACTCTCCTTCTGTTAGTGCTTCCTATCAGTCATGTTCTTTAACTTCTCCTGATTTAACCTGATCTGACTGTGAGCGATCTGTTAGGGCTAGAAATTATAAAACATTTCTCTGAAAACAATCTGGAAATTAGAGCGAAAGCAGTAGAATTTTATTCAAAAAATGTCCCTCATCCCTGTAAAACGTATCATCACTTTATGTGTTTATTTATGTTAAAACGCAAACATTTATTAAATAAACACATCTTTGCATGAAGCCAGTGTAATTGTCCTGATATGTTTAGAAAGTCCGGGTTTTTTCTGCACCTTTTTCCTGCCACTTAACTTTCCTCTGATATAGATTCAGAATCCACAACCTGAAACCTTTCAAGGGAAATTCTGCTTTTTAAGCAGAGACCTTCATTTCATGCCCTCATCTTCTTAAATGTGTCAGTGACTGCCTTCTAGACACGCAGCGGAGTGTCGTTAGACAGTTTACACAATCAACGTGATGTGAGATATATGGGAAAAAAAATATGAATGAATAGGAATCTATTGCAGAGAATATAATAATAGATAAATAAATTTCAAAAAAATATTTCAATCAAACAAAGAGATTGTCCAACACCAAACTAAACCAAATTCCAATTTCCAACCAAATTAAAATCACCTGAGCATAAATAGAAACACAATTTTCCACCAAACAAACTTGTCATTATATATAACCAGAGAACTGAGATGATATGAATAAGTCATGTCAGAAATAAACGTACCATGATATAGGTAAATGTTACATTTACTTATTGTTAGGAATCCCGTTTGTGTGGTTTGTGTTTTTGTGTTGTTCTTCACCACCAGGTGGCGCCCTGTTCTTGTTGGTCCTCCCACACACCTGCGGCTGGTTGGCTCATTACTGAGGACTATTTGAGCGGTGGACTGTCACTACCTCAACACCGGAGTGTTTGCCTTTTTTGGGTACTCTAGCCAAGCTGAGTTAGCTGAGTCTAACAGAGTCTTTGTTTCGCTGATCCTAACCTTGTTTTTTGTCTTTGCCTTTTCGGCAGGAAGCCTTCCTGCAAGCTGGATGTTTGGCTTTCTTCCCCTGGAAGGATTGTTTGAGTCTCACACTGAGCAGGGGATTAATTTCCACAAGTTCCATTGAAGTCCTCCTGGATTCCCAAGTTACAGTCCACTCCATAGCTCCTCAGGATCCAACCAAGTCTAAACCTGTCTACCCTCCAACGAGTCTCTACCTCTGGATAAACCCACACTTACTAGATTCTGGGAAGAAAGTATTCTCCACTACCGTGAGTCGCGTTTTCCCTGTCTCTCCAGCCATCACTCAAAGTTCCCACGGATCCTGAACTAACCGCTGATACTTCCCTTCCCTCTTCCAGTTCCGGTTCACCAGTACACTGACTTTCCTGAATCAAACCCCCGCTGACTTCATCAGTAAACCTGTTTAAACTTTTACCCTGGTTCTCTGAGTGGTTTACCGCATGTGGGTCAGATCTCTTAAGACAATCATGACACTTATTTATTCCAAACATTAAATATACAATAAAATTATACAATTCAGAGTGAAATTATTTAATAATCAAAATTAGATTTAAAACTATGAAGAATATAAATGTCATTTTGAAAAATTTCATTATTTTAAAAGCAATATAACTGCTTTCATCTTTGTTTCTAAAATAATAAAGTAAAATATTTCTGTGTAGTTTTAGGGGGGTCGCAGGCTGATATGCCTGAGAACCTCTGTGATAGAAAACTGTTCAGTGAACAGTCTTTATGGAGACCAAATACAACATGGCAGCTTCAGTTCAGATAAACAACTCTCTACAGCAGGTGTTCCTAAAAGGGGCCAGGACCCCCTGGGGGTTGAGAAATACTACGTAGATGGTCGCAAGATCAGTTTTACAATCTCTTTGAGCTGAACCCGAGAGAAAACATCAATCTTTCTTTCTTTCTTTCTTTCTTTCTTTCTTTCTTTCTTTCTTTCTTTCTTTCTTTCTTTCTTTCTTTCTTCTTTCTTTCTTTCTTTCTTTCTTTCTTTCTTCTTTCTTTCTTTCTTTCTTTCTTTCTTTCTTTCTTTTCTTTCTTTCTTTCTTTCTTTCTTCTTTCTTTCTTTCTTTCTTTCTTTCTTTTCTTTCTTTCTTTCTTTTCTTTCTTTCTTTCTTTCTTTCTTTCCTCTTCTTCTTTCTTTCTTTCTTTCTTTCTTCTTTCTTTCTTTCTTCTTTCTTTCTTTCTTTCTTTCTTTCTTTCTTTCCTTCTTTCTTTCCTTTCTTTCTTTCTTTCTTTCTTTCTTTCTTTCTTTCTTCTTTCTTTCTTTCTTTCTTTCTTCTTTCTCTTCTTTCTTTCCTTTCTTTCTTTCTTTCTTTCTTTCTTTCTTTCTTTCTTTTCTTTCTTTCTTTCTTTCTTCTTCTTTCTTTCTTCTTTCTTTCTTCTTTCTTTCTTTCTTTCTTTCTTTCTTTCTTTCTTTCTTTCTTTCTTCTTTCTTTCTTTCTTCTTTCTTCTTTCTTTCTTTCTTTCTTTCTTTCTTCTTTCTTTCTTTCTTCTTTCTTTCTTTCTTTCTTTCTTTCTTTCTTTCTTTCTGTTTCTTTCTTTCTTTCTTTCTTTCTTTCTTTCTTTCCTTTCTTTCTTTCTTTCTTTCTCTTTCTTTCTTTCTTCTTTCTTTCTTTCTTTCTTTCTTTCTTTCTTTCTTTCTTTCTTTCTTTCTTTCTTTCTTTCTTTCTTTCTTTCTTTCTTTCTTCTTTCTTTCTTTCTTTCTTTCTTTCTTTCTTTCTTTCTTTCTTTCTTTCTTTCTTTCTTTCTTTCTTTCTTTCTTTCTTTCTTTCTTTCTTTCTTTCTTTCTTTCTTTCTTTCTTTCTTTCTTTCTTTCTTTCTTCTCTTTCTTTCTTTCTTTCTTTCTTCTTTCTTTCTTTCTTTCTTTCTTTCTTTCTTTCTTTCTTCTTTCTTTCTTTCTTTCTTTCTTTCTTTCTTCTTTCTTTCTTTCTTTCTTTCTTTCTTTCTTTCTTTCTTCTTTCTTTCTTTCTTTCTTTCTTTCTTTCTTTCTTTCTTTCTTTCTTTTCTTTCTTTCTTTCTTCTTTCTTTCTTTCTTTCTTTCTTTCTTCCTTCCTTTCCTTCCTTCCTTCCTTCCTTCCTTCCTTCCGCTTCCTTCCTTCCTTCCTTCTTCCTTCCTTCCTTCCTTCTTCCTTCCTTCCTTCCTTCCTTCCTTCCTTCCTTCCTTCCTTCCTTCCTTCCTTCCTTCCATTTATTTATGTAATGCATTCTTAAAATATTAAAAACACAAATAAATTGTTAAATGCACAATTAAACAAATATCAAAATAAAATACTCAAAAAACTACTTTTAAAATTACAAAATATTTTTTTTAATGACTTTAAAAGTGAATTACTTTACACTCATTATCATTATCATTACAATCATTATTTATAAATAAATAAAGTCAAGTAATATGTATTTATAGGGGAGGGTTCCCAAACATTTCAACCCTAAAATTAACAATGCATCAGACTGACCTCCTATGGTCTGCTCACTGGTCTTCAGTTTGCTTCTCCATGATTATGTGATATTATGATAATATCTGAGGCTTTCACAGAATAAATAAAGAAATGGGATGAAAAAGACTTTTGCACTACAGTAATAATGAGCAACTAATGCAGAAGTTGTCATATTATTCCTCCATAATGAAATCCTGCCTACGTCTGCTGTCATAATCTGCCCTAATAGTTCACCATAATTATTCAGGTCATTCACCTGCTTAACTCCGCACGGATCCTAATTATCAATCACCTCATCCACCTGCTGGTTCTCCTTTATATTCGACTCAGCCCAGCTATCAGAGCCAGATCATTGTTTATTTCCTACTTGATGTCTTTAGGTTTTGTGTCGTTAGTTTGGTTTATTTCAAGGTGCATGTACCTGTTCCAGTTAGATTACTCTCAAGCCAGTGTCCTCAGGCGAGTTTATTCCCTAACCAGTGGTGAGAGCGTTTTAGAGTTTCCTAGCGATTCTGATCTCCTGATTCCGTTCCCTCTCATCCACTGGCCCTGTCTGTTCCCGTCTGATCTGTTCGCCTGAATCATCCTTGGACTCCTACTGCATTCTGCCGGTAATCATATGTGTGTGTCTGTCGGGGCACGCTTCTGGACCCGTCTGACTCTGAACCTGCCTTCACGCTTTGTGGGTTCCTGTAACCTGGATCTGGCAATTCATGTGTGGATCAGAACCCCTGACTGGACTGCGGATTCCTGGTTTTCAAAGCTACTCCAGTCTGATATGTATCCCTGTCCTGGATCGGAGTCTTGCCTGCTCACTGGGGTTGCTGCATCTGGGACACTCTGCGAGGCTCACTGCCACATCTGCTGTGCTCCGGCTTATCCTGCCTTTATTTAGAGGACTGAACTGTCAAACCAGGTAAGTGACTCACTCGGATCATCATCTCCTGTCATAGGATCGTGGTCACTTACCTGTGTTTCTCCCTCCAGATAGTGGTCAGTTATGGGTTGTGCCCTTGTCCACAGCTTAGCCCCTTGGTTCTGTTCTGCTTATTTTTTTAAAGAGCATTTTAATCTTTCCTACTGACTGTCTCACCTTGAACACTGGGTCCATCTGTCCTGTTTTTTACAATCTTCATAAAAGGCCCTCATAGCTTCACTCTGTCCAGAAGGTTGCAGAAAAATTCGATTAGTTCAATAAATAGGAGCTTTTTAACAGATATGCCTTCATTAAAAATGTTATCATTATATGTCTGTTTTTGTACAGCATCCCCATTTTATCTGATGGGATGTTAGATTTCTTGATGGGCCTCATTGTGTCGACATTTCAGGCTCTTGACTTGTACAAACACACTCCCATTACTTGGCTGCGCACTCATGGACCCACACATGAATTCAGAGCGGCGTCCAGCATCTGACAGACGACTACAATTACAGAGCATCTTCTGAGTATTGCAACTCAATCAGAGATGATACAAAAGGCCTTATCAGAGCTGACGAGCTACCCTCTCCAGTCTCCTTCTTCCTCCTTCTGCTGATTGCGGCCATCAGTATCCGTGTGGGAGAGATGGCTGCCAGATAATTCTCCTCCCGTAAATGACTCCATCACGTTTGCGTGTATAAAGGTTATGTCCACTATACGTGTCAGCGCAAATCACCAACTTATCTAATGAAATGTCCTCACGTCAGGCCTGAAAATTTAATCTTTAATTCATAATGCTTTGAATTCAAAAACATTTTTAGTTCATGACATTAAAAAAACATAAAGCTTCAATATATCTGATTAGGATTCCACAGGATAGATCCAGACTAAGTCCGACATAAAAGTGTAGAAACTGTTATTATGTTTTTCACCCCAAACTTTTGTTCATTTTGATTTAAGATCCTTTTAAGACACGAAGACTCAATTTTAACAGTGGTCAAGGCAGCTCCCCTTCACTCAGATTACAATTCAATTTTCAATTCAATTCAGTTTATTTATATAGCGCCAAATTCACAACACATGTCATCTCAAGGCACTTTACAGTTCAACCAGATCATACAGTCAAATTGATACAAAGTTTTATATCTAAGGAAAACCAGTTGATTGCATCGACTCATTGCCTCAAATACAATCCCTCACACTAAGCATGCTTGTAGCGACAGTGGAGAGGAAAAACTCCCTTTTAACAGGAAGAAACCTCCAGCAGAACCAGGCTCAGTGTGAGCGGCCATCTGCCGAGGCCGACTGGGGTTCAAGGAGACAGAAGCAGAGACACAAAAAGCAGCTGTAAAAGGCGGTACCGTCCAGGAAACACACAGTAAGGCAGACGAGCTCCGAGCCAGCTCCCATGCCAGAGGACGAAGAGAGCACATCCAGTTAGTCACAGGACCACACTGGAAAAACAGGCCGATCTCCAACATCTATAAACAAGGGTGTTGATGGAAGCAGCACAGCTGATGTTTCTTTCCAGATGACGTCACAGCCAAACAGGAACAGACGAGGCAAAGCTACTCTGAGGAAAAGCAGATAGAGCAGAACGTTAGAGATTGAACTAACACATTCTGCAGAATAGGAGAACAGAGAGAGAATGAAGCAGAATGATGAAATGGGGGTCCCTATGTCTTCCAGCAGTCTAAGCCTATAACAGCATAACTATAGAGATAGCTCAGAATAACCTGAGCCACTCTAACTATAAGCTTTATCAAAAAGGAAAGTTTTAAGCCTAGCCTTAAAAGTAGACAGGGTGTCTGCCTCACGGACTAAAACTGGTAGTTGGTTCCACAGGAGAGGAGCCTGATAACTAAAAGATCTGCCTCCCATTCTACTTTTAGAAATTCTAGGAACCACTAGTAAACCTGCAGATTGAGAGCGAAGTGCTCTGTTAGGAACATAAGGAACAATCAGATCTCTGATATAAGATGGAGCTTGGCCATTTAAGGCTTTATATGTGAGAAGGAGGATTTTAAATTCAATTCTTGATTTAACAGGAAGCCAATGAAGAGAAGCCAGGATAGGAGAGATATGATCTCTCTTTTTAATTTTCATCAGAACTCTGGCTGCAGCATTTTGGATCAGCTGAAGGCTTTTAACTACAGTTTGTGGACTTCCTGATAGTAAAGAATTACAATAGTCCAGCCTTGAAGTAACAAATGCATGGACTAGTTTCTCAGCATCACCCCTGGACAGGAGATTTCTAGTTTTTGCAATGTTCCTCAGATGAAAGAAGGAAATTCTAGAAACCTCTTTGATATGGGATTTAAATGACAGGTCCTGATCAAAAATAACACCAAGATTTTTTACTTTATTATCTGAAATCAGTTTAATCCCATCCAAATGAAGTGACTGGCTAATCAGCTTCTTTTTCAGAGACTACAGCCTACAGAAAAACCCACATAGTCTTCTTCCTATTGGATGATTTATTTATATATCTTTAGCGCTGTTTGATACACTGGACAAGGACATTTGTTGAACTTTTAGGACAATGACATCTAATTTAACTTATTCATCCAACTACAGGTCTTAAATACATTCACATTTTTGTAAAATTGATTTCAAGGGTTAGAGTGCCTTCTCCGGGTCAGGGGGGGTGTCCTGCCCCAAGTGGAGGGAGTTTAAGTATCTCGGGATCTTCTTCACGAATGAGGGAAGAAGGGAGCGGGAGATCGACAGGCGGATTGGCGCAGCGTCTGCCGTGAAGCGGGCGCTGTACCGGTCCGTCGTGGTGAAGAGAGAGCTGAGTCAAAAAGCGAAGCTCTCGATTTACCGGTCAATCTACGTTCCTACCCTCATCTATGGTCATGAACTCTGGGTCATGACCGAAAGAACAAGATCGCGGATACAAGCGGCCGAAATGGGTTTCCTCCGTAGGGTGGCTGGGCTCTTCCTTAGAGATAGGGTGAGAAGCTCGGTCATCCGGGAGGGACTGGGAGTAGAGCCGCTGCTCCTCCACGTCGAGAGGAGCCAGTTGAGGTGGCTCGGGCATCTGGTTAGGATGCCTCCTGGACGCCTCCCTGGTGAGGTGTTCCGGGCACGTCCCACCGGGAGGAGGCGCCGGGGAAGACCCAGGAAACTCTGGAGAGACTATGTTTCTCGGCTGGCCTGGGAACGCCTTGGGGTTCCTCCTGAGGGGCTAGAAGAAGTGGCTGGGGAGAGGGAAGTCTGGGCCTCCCTTCTTAGGCTGCTGCCCCCGCGACCCGACCCCGGATAAGCGGAGGAAGATGGATGGATGGATGGATTTCAAGGGGATATTTTAAACTGGGATTAAGGAGTAGATGCACCATAATACTGACTAAAAACAAAACTGAGGCAATAATTTTCAACCCAAAGGAGGAGAGATCCATAGTTAGCTCACAGCTTCAGCTACTACAGTTAAAAACCATCCATGATGGACTCAGGCCTCAACCTTCAGAGGCTCATAAAGGCAGTTACTAAGTTAACCTTTTATCACCTGCAGGACATTATTAAGGAATAAAGGACTAATATCCATCAGGATCTGAAAAAACGGATTCATGCATTTATCTTTAGTAAAATTGATCACTGTAACAGTGTCTTCATAGGTTTGTCTGTGAAAAAAGTCCATCAGACAGCTGCAGCTGATCCAAAACGCTGCTGCCCATGTTCTCACTAGAACTAAGAAAGTAGAGCACATCAGCCTGGTTCTGAAGTCCTACTGTTAGGCTGCACAGTTGGTAGCAGCAGAAAGGTTGCAGATTCAATTCCCACCTCGGGGCTATTTGCATGTTCTC
Source organism: Cyprinodon diabolis (assembly GCA_030533445.1). NCBI lineage: Eukaryota > Metazoa > Chordata > Actinopteri > Cyprinodontiformes > Cyprinodontidae > Cyprinodon > Cyprinodon diabolis. Next base: position 39,078,967 of record CM060069.1, on the reverse strand, counting down.
CTGGCTCTCCTGGCTTCCTCCCACAGTCCAAAAAAACATGACTGTTAGGTTAATTGGTTACTCTAAATTCTCCTGACGTGTGAGTGTGTGCGTGAATTGTTGTTGGTCCTGTTTGTCTCTGAGTTGCCCTGCGATGGACTGGCAACCTGTCCAGTACCCCGCCTCTCACCCATTGACAGCTGGAGATGGACACCAGCACTCCTCGCAAACCCAGCAAGGATAAGTGTGATGGAAAATGGATGGATGGATCCTTCTGTTACTATCTAAATCAATGAATAGATCAGCACCTCAATCCATAACAGATTTGTTGTCAGTGTATCAACCTCCCAGACCATTTAGGTCTTCCAGTTTCAGCCTAGTATGGAGAAGCAGCAATTAGTTCAGATGGGTCGTTAACTCCCTCGACAGATCAGTTTTGGTCACATACCTCACTTCAATAATTATGAGGTGTTGTTACATACCTCACAAGTGTGAGTCAGTTGAGGGCAGTCTTCTGGGTATTGTTCCTCAAAGTGCTGAATAAGTAGGTGAAAGATTATGTCTAAGACCACCTCCTGTTGAGAGATGTTTTTTTCAGGTTAATAAAATGGCTTCCTTCTAGAAAACTTCACGTCCAGTTGCCTAAAATGAACCTTTCAAGCTTGAATTGCAATTAGCCCAGAATACCTCTATGCTAATGGATAAAATTAGCCTAGAATTCCTCTAAGCAAATGGTTAAATTAGCCAGGAATAGCAATAAGCTAAAGCTGAAGCTAGCTTCACGACTTCAATATAATCTGGAGGAGTGATTTGCAAAAAATGGATTCCCCACCCTTGTACCGTTAGGAACCAGTGACATGACTTAAAAACTTGTAATAATTATTTGAAACAAACAAGAAAATGTTTAATTCTTATTTTTCGAGTGTTTGGTTTGAATATTTACTGGCCACTGACCACTATATGTTGGAGGAGGGAGGGGCCATAAAAAAACCTCTGAGCCATTGGCTGAAACCGGTACAGTCAGGTCTGCCAGTTTCCTCCAAACCTCCCTTTTTTCCCCCATTTCCTCCTACATGGTGAGGTCGATAGAGAGAAATTCTCTGCCCTGTATGACCATTCCACTTAAAAACCATCACTGCTAGGATTGTGTCACTGTAATGTCTAGTGTGTTGCTGTCAATCATAACAGAGACTGCACCCAACCCTCAACTTTCAGCTTGTTTTTTGCACTTCGCAGTTACTTTCCTGTAGAAACGGAAAATATCTGGATGAACTGGAGCTGGTTAATTCTTACCCAGATTATGTTTTTAACATGGGGGACATAGATCATGACCTCATTTGGTTTCACTATATGTGAACTGAAATTAAAAACGCTTTTGTTTTGAAAAAACTAGGACCAAATTGGAGTTTCACCTCTGATAGAGTAGAAATGTCACACTTTTAAGAAAGGACGGGTAATTAACATGACATTCTACCCCAATCACACTGAGCCTGGTTCTGCTGGAGGTTTCTTCATGTTAAAAGTGAGTTTTTCTCTCCACTGTCGCTACAAGCATGCTTGGTGCGAGGGATTGCTGTAGAGTCAACGAGTCGATGCAATCAACAGGTTTTCCTAAGATAGAAAACTTTAAACCAATTTGACTGTATGATCTGGTTGACTTGTAAATTGTCTTGAGATAAAATGTTGCAAATTGTGGCTATATAAATAAAATAAATTGAATTACTACATGTGTATTTAAATCTGACATTCAACTTAAATCATACAACAGGACATTTTTGCTTTGATTATTGGAGTAATATAGAGAACAAATAAAATGTTTTCCTACAGACCAGCCTGTATTGTGTTTTTTCTCTCTACCCATTCAGCTGTTCTTCTGTAGAGGATTTTTCAGCCTTGGATGTTAGCTCTCTAAATGCTCGAAAATTGATGCAGCTAACATGTAATGTGCATTTTGGCACAATGCTGCTTAGACATGTTCTGCTCTTACCGTTAGAAACTTACCACATGACCAATTTCCACTAAATGTCTCTTTCCACTTTTTTTCGTGAACTGATTCACTGGATCCTGCGTAACCATGGCCACTAAAAGCTTGATACCTCTTTTTTTTGGTGGCTGTTGAAACACTTACCTCTGTCCGCAAACTATTCCTCACAAGCTAAAGGGCATATTTTCAAGATCTGTTATAAAGGGTACTTGCAAAATAAATCTGAAATAAAAAAAAGAAAACAAGCTGCATTGCCAGCTGAGTCAGACTGCGCAACACTGTGTCTAATAGATTTGACATTTTTTGATTGTAATGATTACTGAGTGGATCTCACTGGTCCTTTTTCGTGTTTTTATTTAACTAATTTAATAATGTTTAATAAACCTGCTGTGTCGCTGCAGGATTTTCAACTTACTAAGAGGAGAGATCTGTGTATTAAAAAGCAACCTGTTGTTGCCTTAGTGATCAACTCTTGATCTTGCATTCAGCCACAGCTCTAACAGAGAGGCAACACGGAGAGAGAAATTCAAAATTATATTAAAGATAATTGATCTGATATCCATGCAGGAGGATCAAACTTATTGCCCTAATACATTAGAATTATGTGCATGTGTATTCACCCCAGTTAAATAAACAGACATCGATGGATTTCACTCAGTCTGCATTTTATTTTATCTTTGCAAAGAGAGAGAAGTTCATCATACCGTCCTTATTGCATGGTAATCAGCCCTGTTCTGATCTGGACAGCATTTGTTCCTCCTTACTCAGAGTCAAAACAAGTTACAGACACTTTGGTTAACCAGTAACATAACATGTTACGAATAAACCTTGAGAAAGAATCTGGCTTGTTATGGGAATAAGTGTGTCTTGTCTACAAACACCCCTCACAGAGGATTTGTGTCGCCTTGCAGGTGAAATAGACTGAGAGAAAAAACTTTTATAGTGAGTAAAAAACATAAATCAATATATGAAATAAGAGGAATCATCATTTTCCAACCACAGTATCTATATGCCACAATTACTGTGACACCTTTCATTAAAATGAGTGGCATCAGAATCCAATGAGCTCAGTGTAAATAGAGCTGCACTGTCTTACAAGTGCTGAACATACTATCCCTGCAGTGAAACATGGTGGTGGTGGTCAGGGGTGATGTGAAGGTGGATGGAGCTGCTTTTTTTTTCCATTTATTGTCCTAAATTAGGTGCACCTGTATGAGGTCCTAGCTGCTTAAATACACCTGTCCACCCCATACAGTCAGTAAGAATCCAACTACTAAGATGGCCAAGACCAAATACCTGTCCAAAGACACTAGAGACAAAATTGTACAGTTCCATAAGGCTGGAAAGGGCTACAGGGAAATTGCCAAGCAGCTTGGTGAAAAAAGGTTCACTGTTGGAGTAATTATTAGAAAATGGAAGAAGCTAAACACGACTGTCTGTCTTCCTTGGACTGGGGCTGCATGGAAGATCTCACCTGAAAGGGACTCAGTGATCTTAAAAAAGGTGAGAAATCAGCCCAGAACTACTTGGGAGGAGCTGGTGGTGCAGGATATTTGTTAAAGGAAAAACAAAGTACCTGTGAGTTAAAGTAAACTTCTCAATTGTGCATCATTTGTTAGTTATCGTTGTCTTAGATTACAGGAAGAGATGAGAAATGCAGGTTGAATTTTTGCTCATAACATCTCTAATTGTGTCCCTTAAGTAGATTTATCTACTGTAAATAACTCTATTCAACGTGTCTGGATCTCCACAGGGCTGACGGCTGAGGAAATAATCCCCTACTCCAGAAAGTAGGGATTTAAAATTGCATTAATTCCTAATTTGGTCACCTCGTAAAGCCGTCATTGGAAAACATACCCAGTCCCCTGCTTTCAGATTGCGGCTGCTAGTTTTCCTGTGATGCCCTCATAAAGACAAAAGCCGACACGTCTCCGCGAACAGCGGCGATGCTGTCAGAAGGATTAGGGTTGATGTTCTGTGCAGCGGCATGTGGCGAAGCGATATGTTTGTGTGCTGTAGCAGGTGTCTTTGTGGCAATTAAACCATCGCTCAGATTAGTGTTTCACTATTTCTACAGAAAGGCGTCTCTTTTTAAAACTTCGGCGACTTAAACTCAGGGGAGGATTTGAATAGCAGGAATGCTTTTTTTGTCACTTGCATGCATTGAGATCTTCAGAACTTATCTATTATATGATGAAACACATTTTATTACATCTACTAAGCAAGAATCTAATAAGAGTTTTTAATTGAGCCTTTTAAAATTTATTGATACATTTAAAACTTGAATTATATATTTGAGTAATAAATTTAATGTCTGCTTTTATTTCATGGGTCATTCACATTTATGCCTTTCATGAAATATAGATATATAAATGTATAACTCAGAAAGAGAACCGACAAGTAGAGAAAACTTCCCGATTATTGTAATTTAATGTTTTTAATCCTAAAGTCATTGGAAAACGGTCAAACCACATCTGAAGAATTTAACTAAAATAGTGAATTGTGCCCCATCATTCATTTATTCATGAATTCATTCATTTATTTTATTAGTTTTAAGCAGGAATGTTAACCAAACAGATATTACACTGTAATCTAAATGAAAACTCATGATCAAAATCTCGCTTCACAACAAAGGATATCATTTCCTTGCAGTGTTAAAAAAGGAGTGGAGAGAAGTCAGACTTTTTAGCCCCCATTTGCCGCCCCACAAAAAAACTATATATTTATAAATTTAAATACACGTATACACTCATCTATATAGATACAGTAGTAGCCATTCAAGATTTCTTTACTTTCCTTGATGGGCCCTTGGCCGGTCCCCTCACAATTCCTTTTTAAACATCAACCTTTGTATTTAAATATTCTTTCTTTCATGATTTGTGGATCTAAAGAGAAGCATCATCTCCTGATCAGACCCTGTAATTCAGTGAAGGGGTGGAGTTAGAGTAAAAAAATGCAAGCCCAGGATAAGGCCAGTGGCTGGAAGCTGGAGGGCATTTTGCTGGGAGTCGCAGGGAAGTGGCCTGCCTTTCGACTGGTGTTTGATTGGGAAGGGCCATTTTGAATGGCTGCTACTGTAAACCAATATATACATGCATATATACAAATATAACGTATACACATACATGTATACATAAATACCCAAATCCCAAACTTGACTTCCCAAACTTTACCATGCCAAGGCCCCCCTACACCAGTATATTTTCAACTGAGGCCCCTCCTCATATGAAACATGTGTAAACACTCGTTTGTAAGCTACAGCGAAAGAATTAAAAAATGAGTGAACAAACCATCTAAATAAAAACACATTTATTTTGTAAAGCTGAAGTCACAATTATATTTTATTAACCTTTAATTCCTTAATGTAATGAATAAAATATAACAATAACATAGGCCCACCGCTTTAATTTTTAATAACCTTTTTTTAAACAAAGAGCTTCTTTATACCATGCAAAAACAGAAAAGGGTGGGAAACTGTTGTCTTACATACAGCCAGAAAGTATTATTTGTAAGCTTTATGTGAATGATTTTCATAATGCAGTTATACCCAAACAGGAATATTTAAATTATTTTTATTCAATAAAATAATTTTATGTATTTTATGTATAACTTTTTTTTTTCCCCTTCTCCATCTTCCCGCGGCCCCCCTGGAGCCCCCTGGCTCTAGAGCATTAACACGTTTTGATTTTTCCAAGCCAACTATTTTACAGTAAAAGTCAAAGTCGAGTTGATCTGTCCTTCTATGACATCATCACATGAAGACGGCGCACAGCGGCCTTTGTTATATCAGGTTATCATTGTTTTCCGTCATAACATTTGACCACTCTTCAGATATAAAATAAGGTTGTAAATGGTTTCATCAGTAATATCTCCTTTATTTAGCTTTTTTTTTTCAAACAATCTTTTTGCTGTAATTATGACTTTACAATGCAAAACCTGTAAGGTGATCAGTAATTTCACATACAGGACCACTTGTATTTGGAAAGCATTTGGAAAAAGGATATCAATCAAAGTAGCACTATGTGCTGTTATTGTGCTGAGTTTGAAGATACTCAAATTATACATACTGCTAAAAATTAATCAGTAGCAGAATGATTATTGAGATTCATAATGTCGATATTATAATCTCTACTATGTAACAGTGTTTTCCTTGTAAAGTGTTGTCAGATGTGGGAGTTTGCTCTGCAACTGGAGGGTTGTTTGTTCAAGCTTTGGTCAAGTCCTCAGATTTGATAAAGCGCTATATAAGTACAGGTCATTTACCATTTGTATTTGAAAAGGTTTTCTCCATCAATTCCATAAATAGAATAGAATAGAAAATCCCTTTTGTCCAACACTGGGTAAATTCTGGTGTTTACAGCAGCAAACAGATTATAGAAAAAAATGGTTGCACAAATATGGACCTAAGAAAAATGTATAAGAATAACATAATAGCGAAGAGTTAAAAGATAAACAATAAAACATTGTACTATAAAGTGTTTTAACGATATAAAACTGTGCACCTGGAGAATAAATATCCGATATACAGCTATGGACATTTTTACATTAATGGATATTTAAAAATAGCAGCAACTTGGCTGGTTCCAGGTACTCAGAGATTCACTTCCATACAGAAAGCCCACATTCATATCTTCAGGTAACATAGAGTACATGTCAGACTTAATAATACTACTTCAGCGATAGTTTCAAGGTCTCGTACCATGACTTTCGGTTGTGCTGCTCTTTTTGCATCTCGTTGCAGGTGATGAAGCAGACTGAAAATGTTTTGTCATTGTCTCCTTTCTATCTCCTCTTTCTTTCATCTTTTCTCTTTTTTTTCTTTTCCTTCTTCTGTTTTTCCTCTTCTGCTCTACTTACATTGCAGTGTCCATATAAACTGTAAAACTCCCAGCATAATTATAATAAAGCAATTTATATGCATGAAACAAGTGGAGCAATATGGCAATTGCCGTACTGCTACACTTGTGAAAGTAAAATCTGTTGGGCTCTTTTTGGCATCAAGACAGTTATTCTTATTGCCACATTGCCAGACAGGACACTGTTAAAAAAATGCAAAATGATAGCAGCTTGTTATTTAACTGACTGAGATAAAAACTGCGCAAAACCAGCACGAATGTAACAACTTATTGAGGTTGTTGGGAACAGTGGTGGTTCTGGAGTCTTCCAGCTGCTGGGAGGAAGGATCTGTGATAATGCTCCCTGGTGCATTTAAGGTGCAGCAGTCTGTCACTGAAGGAGCTGTCCAGTTCAGCACCAGCTTCATGCATGGAGTGGGAGAGATGTTAGTTTAGTTAGGATCCTTTTGTTTCCCACCTCCTGCACTAAGTACAGAGGGCATCCAATCTCAGAACTGGCCTTCCTCAATATGTGACCGGGGGGATCTATTTATACAACTTACTAACATGTTTTTTTTTCTTTATAATTTAATTCAATTTTTCAATTCAATTCAGTTTATTTATATAGCCCCGAATTCACAACACATGTAATCTCAAGGCACTTTACAGTTCAACCAGATCATCCAATCACATTGATACAAAAATTTCTATCTAAGGAAAACTAGTAGATTGCATTGACTCAAATACAATCCCTCACACTAAGCATGCTTGTAGCGACAGTGGAGAGGAAAAACTCCCTTTTAACAGGAAGAAACCTCCAGCAGAACCAGGCTCAGTGTGAGTGGCCATCTGCTGAGGCCAACTGGGGTTCAAGGAGAGAGAAGCAAAGACACAAAAAGCAGCTGTAAAAGGCGGCCCCGTCCAGGAAACACACAGCCAGGCAGACGAGCTCCGAGCCAGCTCCCATGTCAAAGGACGAAGAGAGCACATCCAGCCAGCCACAGTCAAAGAAACAGGACCACACTGGAAAACAGGCCGATCTCCAGCATCTATAAACAAGGATGTATTTAGTTCAACTAAGACAAATTCAAGTATATTATCAACTGCAATCAACATTTTTTTCATGCATCTGGATTTGATATTGTTGCTAATGGCCACCCCTCCCCCTGCTTAATTTTTCTTAGTATAATTGCATTTATAACCTTCCAGTTTAAATTATTCAAGTTCCTATTTCACTGCTAAACCACCTCATTGAAATTGCCAATACACTGAACGGTTAAGAGAACCTCTATATATATTCTTTAATACTACTGAAATTAGATACTGCTTTCTGTAATCTCTGATGCTGTCTGTAATCTCTGATGCATTTACCTCCTGGTACTCTGGGTCTTTTGTCCCACAAAGAGAGTCATTAATGCTTACTTCAGGAGATTTCTAATTGGATGTTATTGTCTCAGCAGACAGAGATTAGTGTTATCTTTTTTTTTTTCATTTTGGTTGATAAATATGGAAGAAACTGATTGAGGACTAAAGCAATTTGTTCTCACAGATTCATTTTTGTGTTCAAGAAGAACAAAGAAAAAGCAGCAGTTTGTAGTTTCTGTATTATTACATTGAATCCTGCATTTCCTGCTGTGCTTTGTTTGGCTCTCCTTCTGCTTTCCATGCTGGGCGGCACACTTTTATCATCTGTTGGTTGACCCCTGCTTGGAGCAGACCTGTAGAGGATCTTCATCAGTGGATTAATTAAGTTTACACCCTCAAGCATGCTGCTGCAATTAACCTGTTCACAAAGTTTACGCTGTGTTGCCATTAAAGTTTTTATGTTGAGTTGCTACTTTCTATGGTATCCGTGTCGGAAAGTGTCCAACTGGGATAGTTTACGTACAATTAAGAAAATGTTGACTACTGCAAAGAAAGTTTGTTTCTGTCTTTTTTAAATGGTTGAGCTGATGGTGATTCACTAAGCATAGAGATGGAAAAAGTGATGCATTGCTACATTTCCGCTTCGGATTGTGCAAAGAAATAAGATATTTAAACAAAATCCAGAAATGCTGCTGCAGGGGAGCAGCTTTAAGATAAAAATACACTATATAAAACATAAAGAAAAAAAAGGAGCAAGAGTTCAGGTGTTTGGTCAAGAGCAAACAAACTGTAAAGAAACCAAAATTAAGATAAGAAAACACACTTTTCCTGTTTATTTATTTATAAAACAAAAAAGCACGACAGGGTTAGGGTGCTTTACTGGATGTTTTTTACCAACTCTCTCTACTGGGCCTCATCAGCTGTCTCATTAGAGGCTAAACTCAATACTTAATATGCTTGTTAGACGTCTTATGAAGCAGCCTCCATCATCTCCACTAGCAAAAGGCTTTAAAAGGAACCTGGATTAACAACACTGATGAGAAGAAGTGTCACTCAGGAGTTGAAGATATCTAAATATAAAACTACTTGCAAGACTGTAGTGATGTGCCATTATCCCAGGAATATGGTTTTCTTCACAGACTGCCTGAGAAATTCTTTCTCATTTTAATGTAGTTTTATCACTCTGGTGAAAATAACATGTTTTTAAAATAATTTGCATATAAAAGATCTCTTCTGTGTGCAGCTAAATCTAGATATGTAACTGCTGCTCAAAGAAGCTCATATTGCCCAAAAATGTGAATCATTTACATATTTAAATAAAAGATCAGACAGTCTCCCGCCGAGTTTCTGATTGCTGACCACTTTGGAGCAGCAGACTGAGCAGTCATGGAGATCCAAAAAAGTAAAAAAAAAAAACAATCCACTGGACAAGTATGTTTCGCTTCCCATCCAGGAAGCTTTTTTAATTCAAAATGTCAGAAATAATGTTGAGGCTTTATAGAGTAACCCAACAAAGCCTCGTTTTGGCTTAGAAAACATGCAAATTGAAACGGATGAACGGGTCCGCCCCTTTGATTGGGAGTCATTTGGGTTCTTTGTTAGCCGGAGAGGCATATCAAGGACCAATCACAGCTGTGTTTTGTCTGCGGACTTCCGTTTGAGCTCTGCCCGGGTTTGAAACCATTCCACACCTAGTCAGGATTTGCAGAGCCTATGCGCTGGGGGTGTGGTCGCACACAGAGACAGATTTGACGGTTGGAGAGGCTATGCGTCAGAAGTATAAATTGGCCTTAAGGTCTACGGAGTAACGTCATCTCCTGGTCAGAGCCTGTAACTTAGGGAAATATGGACATCAAGGAGAAGTAGGGGGTCACTCCAGTGGCTGGAAGTTGGAGGGCATTCTGCTGGGGGTCTGTGGGCTGCCATTCAACTGGCGTTTGACTGGGAATTTTGAATGGCTGCTACTCTAAAGTCCAGTTATCTTTCTCCTGTGTGAGCAGGTTTGATACAAGCAAGCTGAACTGCAGCAATGCTGTCAAAGACTTCACCTTAAAGACTTCACAGCAAACAGACTACATGTCTTACACTAAAAATATGTTGATGAAAACACGTTTACCGGTGTTTTAATAACACAGGGAGAGAATAAAAGTACAGGTGACTCTCTCACACTTTGTTCTTTAAAAAAGTTATTAAGTAACTTAACACTTAATTTGTGTGTGAGTGGTTTTACAGTGGATAAAGGGTGCTGACAGGTGTTCGGCAACCTGCCTGACTGAAAGTGCTTTTAATGGCCGTTTTGACGACAGGGCACCTGCACCATGCTGAGCTGTGAAGGTCCTGATTTTCCCCGGCTGAGCGAAACTTGCTTGAAAGCTTTTGAGTTGGTTTACTGTGTCTGGCCGGAAGATGGGCGTCTTAATTGGCCTGTAAAATTACACAATGCAGGTTATTAAACTGCTAGAGTGAGAACGTATGGAGCACCTAATACCACCAAATGGAAATACATTAAAAAGTGCCATTTCCTCAGTTTCCAAGTAGATTTCCTTAAATGACCTGCTTTACCTCTGTTACAGAGATAAACTTTCTGTTCATCTCGATCAGGGTGTTTTGAATCCAGTTTGTTTGGGTTGTGTTTTTGTTTGTTTTCTCTCCACCACCAGGTGGCGCCTGGTTCTCATTGGCCTCCTCACACACCTGTGGAGGGTTGCCTCATTACCAGAGGACTCTTAAGCTGCTGACTGCCACTACCTTGACGCCAGAGTGTTTGCCAGTTTTGGGTACTCTAGCCAAGCTGAGTTTTGCTGAAAACTGAGTTTTTGTCAATCTGAGTCTTAACATTGTTGTTTTTGTATTTGCCTCTCGGCAGGAAGTCATCCTGCAAACTGGAAGTTTTGGACCTTCTCCCCCCTGGAAGGATTCTCTGAGCATCAAACCGAGCTGAGGATTCAAACTGGTGGTTTGGATCTACTTTTCCCCAAGGGATTGTTTGGGCTTCTGTCTGAGCAGGGGATTCATATCCACAAGAAACTGTTCAAGTACCACAGGAAATCTAAGTGGCAGTCAGCTGCTCCGTTCCTCAAGGAAACACCTCAACCTGGTTAAACCCTGTCCGCCCTCCAACGAACAAGTCTATAATTGGAACAACCCCAAACAGACTGGATTCAACGAAAGACACCTTTTTCTGTGAAACGTGAGTCCTGTTGCCTTTATGCCCTTCTTCAAATCAAAGACACAAATTTCCCACTGAGCCTGAACTAATCGCAGAACCTTCCCCTTCACTTTTCAGTCCCGGTTCGACAGTGTTCAGAGCAGCACTGGACTCCTCTCTACCAACTCACAATAAAACCTGTTAAACTTTTCCCTGGTCTCTCTGTTTGGTTTTCTGCATGTGGGTCAAATCTTTAGGTAAAATCATGACATTTTTACCTTCTGCTGATGCCATATTTTGTCCTTTCTCCCTCTTTATTATTGTTGAATGATGACCTCTGACCTTAGTTGCGGCAGTGAGGGATCAGAGCTCCGGAAGTCGGAGGATTCTTATGTGACCTCCTGGATGAGACGTTGCTGCTCTCCTGGAGTAACTGTTGTTGTCCGACCTCTGAAGGTTCATCACTCCTTGTTTTCTAATTGATTTAGGATTCATTATCAATTAGTGGTTTATTAAATGGAAATTGGTTCCATCTGATTAATTAATGACATCCTCTTACAAATAACTTCTCTTAGTGTAGTAATATGTTGTTCATTGTGGAGCCTCACTGGGATTTGCAACAGAAGAGATGCCAGAGTGGAAGCATGAATTGCTACAGAATCCTGTCTGGGATCATTTACACTGTTTAATGGCAACAAGGATGCAGATAAATGTGGTTCTGTTTTTAAATATAAACATCTAAACAACTCCTGAATTTATCAGCTAAATATCTCCCATTTAACAACCAGTTTAAAGGTGCACCGAAAGCTGCATTACACTAAAAACTGAGCGTTGCGTTACATTTACCATCCATAGTCTGACAGCATGTTGGAGCAACTTACCCTGTATTCTAATGTTATTTACCTTTTAATCTGTCAGGACTCCTGTCTTTGTGTTTGTGTTTTTCTCCCTTCCTCCACCAGGAGGCGCCTGGTTCTGGTCCGCCTCCTCACACACCTGCTGAGGGTTTCCTCGTTAACGGAGTGTTCTTAAGCTGCTGACTGCCACTACCTCGACGCCAGAGTGTTTGCCAGTTTTGGGTACTCTAGCCAAGCTGAGTTTTGCTGAGTCAAACTGAGTTCTTGTCAACCTGAGTTTAACTTTGATTTTGTCTTTGCCTCTCGGCAGGAAGTCATCCTGCAAACTGGATTTTTCAGACCTTCTCTCTCTGGAAGGATCAACTGAGCTTCATGCTGAGCTGGGGTTACAAACAGGAGGTTTGGACCCACTTTCCCCAAGAGATCGTTTGAGCTTCACACTGAGAAAGGGATTTATCTCCACTACGACCCGTTCAAGTACCGCAGTAAATCTGAGTGGCAGTCAGCTTCTTCGTTCACCTACAAACAACCGCATTCTGGGTAAACCCTGTTCTGCCCTCCACTGAATCAGACAAACACTGGAACTACAGCACACAGACTGGAGTCAAAGATTCAACAACTTCTCTGGAAACGTGAGTCAGCAACCAGATCCTCTTCTCCAAGTTCATGAATCAAATTTTCCCATTGAGCCTGAACTAATCGCTGTGTCTTCCCCTCACTTTTCAGTTCCGGTTAAGCAGTGTTCAGAGCAACACTTCTCTCTGTATTATCTCTTTAATAAAACCTGTTAAACCTTTTCTCCTGGTCTCCCTGTTTGGTCTTCTGCATTTGGGTCTGAACTTTAGTAAAATCACGACATAATGTAACATCTCTGTACATTGGAAATTAAGTTTCACATATGATTTTAATCCTTTTTAAGTGACATCAAAAGTTCCTTTTATTATATCTCCAAAATATGTTTATTTTAATAATCTGTAAGATTTTTTTGTTTAGTCAGTATTTAATATAGTAGAAAATATACATTGTTTAAAAATCATGATGTAAAAAAAAAATCTGCATGTTGTAAAAGTTAATGGATGTGTTCATATTGATTAATCGTCAGTCTTTAGATAAAATCAATCAACTTTAGATTCATTCATTAATCATTAACTTGCATCCCAGTGGATAATGGGTCTCACTGTGGTTCTCTGGAGCCTGAGAAATGGCTTTCCAAATGAATAGATGTTATTGAAATTATTTTTCAGTTATTTCTTGGTTCTAGTAATTTAAGGTTGGTTTAATTAAGCTCCAATGTCTAAAATAATACATAAAACAATGTGGTTAGTTACAGCTATTTATTTAAAATTAACTATATATTTTTACAGAGGGTTTGATTTTTATAAATTCAGAGAATCCTTATTAGGATTTTTTTTCCCCCATGTGTTCAGATTATATTTGCCAGTGTAGAATGAAAGCTTTTCAGCAGGACAGTACTTTAGATTAGTTCTAATCCAAAAGAAGGTGATGTTAATTTTGCCCGATATGCCCACACATTTATAGTTAATATGAATATGGAAATGTGGTCTGGGGATGATGGAGTCAGATGGAGCATTGCTTTATGAGTGAAGCTTGTGGTTAGAGACTAATCAAAGCCTTTTAACCCTCAGCTCATCCTGCCGTCCATGACAAATAGAGTCCGACATTAACATCTACTTTGAATCAGGAAGTGAGAAGGATCTTAATTCTTTCTTCTTATGTCTGAGATGTCTGAAAAAGCTGAATAAAAAAAAAAACTGGGGGTCTGGATTTGGGAACCATGAAAGCTTTTAAACCAACCAGACCTCCCATGAAGAAAATTTGCGAGGTTTTTTACATTTAAAGAGGCTATCTCTAAAAGGAATTGTTTGATTGACAGGACATTAATGGATTTTTAGCAGCATATATGCATTTTCATTTCTATAGCAGAGCTCTGTAATAGATTACATGGCTGGATTGACTGACAAAAAAATTAAATACACTTTATTTTCTTGGATCTTAAAACATCATTGAGATTTTTTTTTTCAAAGGCTTTGCATCCAGGCTCTTACCAATTATATTAATAATCAGTATTTCTGATAAGTTTTGATATAAAATGTCAAACTTTGATTTGCAAAATTACATTCTGAATCATAAATGTAGAAACTGTCAAAGATTTTTGTCGTGATCTTGGCACTGATGGTTGGCCTAATTGCTCATTTCATTCACCTGCCTAGCTCTGCCTGGTTTCCAATTATTGCTCATCTTATCCACCTGCTGCTGCTTCTATTTATACGGCTCAGTCCCAGCAGCCATTGTTGCCAGATTTATGGTGCTGGGGCTCTTGGTCATGTTCTTATTTTCATTTTAAGTTTCTTAGCGTTCCATGGTGTTCCTGATATCCTGACCTGTTCTGCCTCTTCTTTTAAGCCTGAGTTTCCAGAGATGGGCGGTGCCCCGCCCTAATCTTAATAAACGCTTTGATTTATATATAACACTGTCTTTCCTGCCTTGAATACTGGAACCTTATATCCTGCTGTTGACATTATTATTATTTATTAAAGATTTTTTTTATAATTCAATAGACAATCATTTATCACTGAGGCCTTTTAAACAATCAAACATAAACTGATTAAATAAGTTGAGAGATTGTGTAATGTTTGTGATTGCATTTTATCATATATTAGTTAATTGCGATTTAATACTAAAAAGGAGGTTTATGTGAACAATTAATCATTTTAAATTACTTTTCAGCTGTAAATTAATAACTTTGTTTTGTTATTTTAAAGTCCAAGAATTTAAGTCCAGTTATAAAAATTCGGTCTTGCTCTTCGTCTCAGAAGACACTATTTGCTGTGTCTAAAATGTGGTACTCCGACAGAACTGGATCAAAATCTGTATTGACATTTAAAACAGGGCCTTCATGTAACTCTTAAATACAATCCTCCCCTATAAGAGGAGGTCAGAAACTTAACAAAGCCCCCCAGCAATTTTTCTACCTATATTATATTAGCTTAACATTATACTTTATTTACATTCTGGCTCTATCAGAAATCTTTCTGACGCCTGGAGTAGAATGGAGGAGTGGGAAAAAGAAACACAATGTCCAATAAGAAAAAAAGCAGTCAGTGCTTTACCTGAAATAATTTTTTTTTTATTGAAACCCAAAAGTCCAATGACTGAAAAAGACAAAACAGACAAGATGGCTAAAAACAGAAGCGATGGTGAAATCTGAGACAATTCCTCTCTGCTCCTGAAGCCCTGAACTGCCTCCACACGAAGCATCAACATAAACACGTCAATATCTGAGACAGCAAGACATCAAATTTCCCAGAAACATCAGGGGCCATGTTTTAAGAACGCAGATTTCAACCTGAGAGTTCATCTGGATGTTTATAACTGGAGAATTGAGCTCGGCTGCAGGGGGGTGCCACCTTGACGGCTGAAGAGCGCAGGACAGCGGCTGACTGGAAATGAAAGTGGACAGCTGAACGACCGCAGGGCAGCCCCGGCTGAGGGTCGTCATCTGATGACCTTGTGCTGTCTCGCATGGAAAGCTGATCTGACAGCGTGAGGCCTGAGGCCACAGACACACATGTTTGAGCACAGATAGCCACCAGAGCCCCCACCAACCGACCGACCGATTGATGAGGAATCAGGAGGGGAGCGAGGACAGGAAGGTGTTGATGCGTTCACATGGACACTTTGCATCCCAATTAACCGATAACAGCTATGATTTTGTGCCTTTAAATTGGCATCTGCCGATGGTGCGTTGCCATTTAAAAGGCAGATTGGACTAGATTGGACCAAATTCACATGCATGTACAGACACAAAAAAAACCCAGATCAAATTAAAGTGAGAAGCTATGAATCCTAAAAATACCTAAAATATGCAGCAATCAATAAAGCTGCTGGTTAGAAATGATGAAAATGTTTGATTATTCGGCTGCTCTAATCATCTGTGGCTTGATTAAAAACTGTGTGACTTGTTTGGTTTTAATTTGATTTTAAACTCTAACAGAAAACCAAATTTAACTTTTTGCTTTTCACACCAATGCACCAATTAAAAGTTTCTGAATAAAAAGTTTGAGCTGCATTAGTTTGTAGAATAGAAGCTAAAATGATAAATGTAATCTCCACGAAATTAGAGTTTTATCTCCTAAATGAGTTTAAGCTTTTAACTGATGGACAGAGGCAATAAAACAAAAATAAAGCTTTTATTTGCAAATAAAAAATGGTTCAGACAAGGACTTTATCTTTACCCTTCATGGGTGGTGATTCTGGAAATCTTTCAGCCTTATGGACCATCCCTGGATAGTCTTGAGATTTCATTGTTCAAGATAGCCTGTGTCAGATTAGGCAAAGCAGTCCCCGAACATAATAGAGCCTCCTCCGTGTTCCCTGTTATAAATATTTTATTTATACTCAGTTTGTGTTTCATGGTTGTGTACTAATGAACTATTATGATGTATAATGTGTGATTCATCGTTTATTAACTCTTGCTGAAGATCGTTCCAGATAAAGGTCATGCAACGGACGGGTTTTAAAAGCGACCTGAACAGCCTCTATCACATGTTTTTTCTAAACATGTGTTCTTGGAACAATTCAATTGTAAAACAACCACATGCTTTGTTTTAACATATGTGCTGAGGTTTAAAGTAAGATCATTCTTCTGTCCCTTTCCCTTAGTTAAACCTCAGCTTGTGTAATTAGGGACATCCCCCGACTTTAATAAATAGCGAGGAGAAAGCTAAAGACCGGCAGAATGGGTTGGAGATTTGTAAACTCCACAGTCTCTTCCTACTCTCCTCGCGAGTAAAACTAAATTAATTGTCTCTGTGCCTTCTTTCTTTCCCTGTATGTATGTATGATGTTTTAGGTGCTTAGACCTGACATTTCCTTAATATGCTTAATTTTTCTGTGTGTGAACATAGAGCTGATGTAGCTTTTTTATTGGACATTCTACCAGAAGCTTTGTTATCTTCAACATGTCGCTTGGCAAACACAAGTCTGCACTGCAATAAACAAAAAACAAAGTATTGCATTTTTTCATAAAATAATTTTCTTTTTTTTCTTGAATTAAGGAGGTGAGTGAGACACTTTGCCAATGAGGGAAGACAATTTACTTTTAAAGTTAAGAGGAGTCAGCTGTTATATATTGCTGTTATATATACTGTAGATATGTGGAGGCACTGTATATACCCCATGCATCTTTTCCTCCTTTTGGCACCTTCATTTGACTATTGAGCCGATGTGACAAGTGCATTAAAGTCTATCATTTTTCCTATCTTAAAATAAGAAAAAAACATTGCATCGTCTTATTTCAAGTACATATTATCAAATTATCTTATTTCAAGAGTAAAAGTACTCTGTTATGGTTCTCGTTTGTTGTGAGTTTTCAGTTTTCTGTTATCAGTTGTTTTGTTTTTATTTTCCATAATATTCTAGCATTCTTTAGTTACTCTCTGTTGCCCCCTTGTGATTGTTTTCTTTCCCCTTGAATTCCCTCTTGCCAGTTCCACCCACACCTGCTCCTCATTCAGCTCCTTAGTCCATCCTTTGTTTTGTTCTCCTTAAATACTCCACCTCTGCAGTCACTCAGGGCTAGTTCCTTCTCGTTGCTGTATCGTCTACTCAGCTCGTCTCTCCCCGGCTCCTCAGACTCGTTTTTCCCCTGATGTCTCCATGGTTTTGGTTTGTTTTATATTTTAAGTTGGATTTCTGGATTTCTGACTCTGCTACCTATGGTCTGCAATTAAACCTCTCAGAACTCATCTCTGCTTCACTCGTCTCTGCATCTGGGTCCTCGAGCAACTTCACCACCCATTTTTGACATACTCATTCAATTTGCAAATTATCTTTTTTTACCTACTCATATTAAGGGTAATTTAATATGAGTTTAAGATTTTTTTTTACTTATTTCAAGATTGGTTTTGCAGTCTGACTTTTTAATTATTTGCTTTTATCAATGCTGTCCTCCTTTGCAATCTCCCATTAAGTCAATTTCAGCTCAAACAACGGCGGATGGTGCGATCTGACACTGATGTTCCTTTAGCTTAAGGTTCTCTTTTATTCTCATTTCTTTTTTTCCCACAGAAATCATGAGAATAAACAGTCCTATTTTTTAGTGTAAGCACTATTTTGTTCAGGCATCCCCAAAGTTGGTCCTCCACGGCTGCTGTCCTGCAGGTTTTAGAGGGTTTCCTGCTCCAGCACAGCTGATTTACATCGATAGTTAACAGGCTTTTGCTGAACTGCAATCATCAGAATCAGCTGATGATTGCAGAGAAAGCTCTAAAACCTGCACAACAGCTGCCCTCGAGGACCAACTTTGGGGATGCCTAGTTTAATTATATTGCAAAGTAGATTTAATTTTTTTAAACTGCTTGACAAGCATTAGTTTTTAGCTTCGTACCTGTTTTGTCGCAATTTAAATGCTGTGAAGTTGCAAAAATTATAAAGTTCTTATGTATCTAACCTGCTTTATTGATCTTTTATTACAAAAACCAAAACATAATCACATCTATATAACTGTATTGCAGCTCACACTATTCGGTGTTTTCAGATGTGAAGTCTTCTAAATTAATTATTTACATTCAACATTTTATATTTCATTACTGTTTACAGTTACGAAACCCACAAATAACCTAAATTAGCGCGACTTTGGCTGGAGGAGTATATGAAGCAGATTTGTGTGAAAAAGCTTTTCCTTCTGTTTTAGTTGGAGACCCTACAAATCAAAAATAAATCTTAAACACATTTGGTTAATCTTTTGGTTTTGTTTAAAAAAGTTTATATTTTCCAGAGAGAACTATTATGTTGTGGAGGATAAGAAAAAAAGATTAAATATTACATAAAATCAATTGTTTGTGTAACTGACTTAGTTATAACAAAATACATACAAATAAGAACATTTTAAACAATGTTTTTGTGATAGATAATACATGAAAATAAAACATACACTCACCGGCCACTTTATTAGGTACCCCATGCTAGTAACGGGTTGGACCCCCTTTTGCCTTCAGAACTGCCTCAATTCTTCGTGGCATAGATTCAACAAGGTGCTGGAAGCATTCCTCAGGGAGTTTGGTCCATATTGACATGATGGCATCACACAGTTGCCGCAGATTTGTCGGCTGCACATCCATGATGCGAATCTCCCGTTCCACCACATCCCAAAGATGCTCTATTGGATTGAGATCTGGTGACTGTGGAGGCCATTTGAGTACAGTGAACTCATTGTCATGTTCAAGAAACCAGTCTGAGATGATTCCAGCTTTATGACATGGCGCATTATCCTGCTGAAAGTAGCCATCAGAAGTTGTGGTCATAAAGGGATGGACATGGTCAGCAACAATACTCAGGTAGGCTGTGGCGTTGCAACGATGCTCAATTGGTACCAAGGGGCCCAAAGAGTGCCAAGAAAATATCCCCACACCATGACACCACCACCACCAGCCTGAACCGTTGATACAAGGCAGGATGGATCCATGCTTTCATGTTGTAGACACCAAATTCTGACCCTACCATCCGAATGTCGCAGCAGAAATCGAGACTCATCAGACCAGGCAACGTTTTTCCAATCTTCTATTGTCCAATTTCGATGAGCTTGTGCAAATTGTAGCCTCAGTTTCCTGTTCTTAGCTGAAAGGAGTGGCACCCGGTGTGGTCTTCTGCTGCTGTAGCCCATCTGCCTCAAAGTTCGACATACTGTGCGTTCAGAGATGCTCTTCTGCCCACCTTGGTTGTAACGGGTGGTTATTTGAGTCACTGTTGCCCTTCTATCAGCTCGAACCAGTCTGGCCATTGTCCTCTGACCTCTGGCATCAACAAGGCATTTCCGCCCACAGAACTGCCGCTCACTGGATGTTTTTTCTATTTTGGACCCTTCTCTGTAAACCCTAGAGATGGTTGTGCGTGAAAATCCCAGTAGATCAGCAGTTTCTGAAATACTCAGACCAGCCCTTCTGGCACCAACAATCATGCCACGTTCAAAGTCACTCAAATCACCTTTCTTCCCCATACTGATGCTCGGTTTGAACTGCAGGAGATTGTCTTGACCATGTCTACATGCCTAAATGCACTGAGTTGCCGCCATGTGATTGGCAGCTTAGAAATTAAGTGTTAACGAGCAGTTGGACAGGTGTTCCTAATAAAGTGGCCGGTGAGTGTATATCCTATTTTACATCTCCTTAAGGTTTGCATTCATTTGTTAGACACTTTTTCCGTAACATAGATGTTTTTTAAATTGGAAATTCCCCAGCTGATAAAGGTCAAATCATTGAAATGTTTTCCTAAATTTCAATTACCTGTTTATTGTTGTGTGCTTCCTTCTTCCCGCAAGATCCAAAATTATTTCAAATCGACGCATAACTAAACACAAAAGCACAAATCCTTTTCAGCAGTCCTGATTATTTAAAATAACGAGGCTCCATGCAATGGTCTTCACTCCCTCACTCACTCAGAACTTTGCTTTTAAAGCTCTGCCGCTGAGAGGTTATCATTAATAAGGTGCTGCATTAGCTGATTACTCAAGGCGTTATTAAACTGTTCTGCACACTGCAAAATGAAACTGGATGTTTGAGTTTTATTTTAGGCCCTTTAAAAATGTAAACACTCTTATGGCTGAATCAGTCTGAAATGTCTGACACTTTCAGCTCTAAATGTATTTAAAATCTGCAGCAGATGGTCTAAGTCATTAGAACGTTTCCTAATTATAAAGACAACGTAGTAAGATGACATCTGAGGGGTTAGCATGTAGGTCTAACCTTCAGTGCTTAAAAATAACCTTGTATGTTAAAAGAAAATGTTTATTATTTGATTTATTCAATAAAAATTGATTTAACATACACTATATTGCCAAAAGTATTTGCTCACCTGCCTTGACTCACATATGAGCTTAAGTGACATCCCGTTCCTAATCCATAGGGTTCAATATGACGTCGGTCCACCCTTTGCAGCTAGAACAGCTTCAACTCTTCTGGGAAGGCTGTCCACAAGGTTTAGGAGTGTGTTTATGGGAATTTTTGACCATTCTTCCAGAAGCGCATTTGTGAGGTCGCACACTGATGTTGGACGAGAAGGCCTGGCTCTCAGTCTCCGCTCTAATTCATCCCAAAGGTGTTCTATCGGGTTGAGGTCAGGACTCTGTGCAGGCCAGTCAAGTTCATCCACACCAGACTCTGTCATCCATGTCTTTATGGACCTTGCTTTGTGCACTGGTGCACAGTCATGTTGGAAGAGGAAGGGGCCAGCTCCAAACTGTTCCCACAAAGTTGGGAGCATGGAATTGTCCAAAATGTCTTGGTATGCTGAAGCATTCAGAGTTCCTTTCACTGGAACTAAGGGGCCAAGCCCAGCTCCTGAAAAACAACCCCACACCATAATCCCCCCTCCACCAAACTTTACACTTGGCACAATGCAGTCAGACAAGTACCGTTCTCCTGGCAACCGCCAAACCCAGACCCGTCCATCAGATTGCCAGATGGAGAAGCGCGATTCGTCACTCCAGAGAACGCGTCTCCACTGCTCTAGAGTCCAGTGGCGGCGTGCTTTACACCACCGCATCCGACGCTTTGCATTGCACTTGGTTATGTATGGCTTGGATGCAGCTGCTCGACCATGGAAACCCATTCCATGAAGCTCTCTGCGCACTGTTCTTGAGCTAATCTGAAGGCCACATGAAGTTTGGAGGTCTGTAGTGATTGACTCTGCAGAAAGTTGGCGACCTCTTCGCACTATGCGCTTCAGCATCCGCTGACCCCGCTCCGTCAGTTTACGTGGCCTACCACTTCGTGGCTGAGTTGCTGTCGTTCCCAAACACTTCCATTTTCTTATAATACAGCTGACAGTTGACTGTGGAATATTTAGGAGCGAGGAAATTTCACGACTGGATTTGTTGCACAGGTGGCATCCTATCACAGTTCCACGCTGGAATTCACTGAGCTCCTGAGAGCGACCCATTCTTTCACAAATGTTTGTAAAAACAGTCTGCATGCCTAGGTGCTTGAATTTATACACCTGTGGCCATGGAAGTGATTGGAACACCTGATTCCAATAATTTGGATGGGTGAGCAAATACTTTTGGCAATATAGTGTAGGTTAAAATACAAACCTTTGGCTGGTTGATTTTGTGAAAAGACAAACTCCCACTCGCTCCATCATAGCCAGACTCCATGACGGCTTCAAGCCTCATTTGACTGGCATTCTTAGCTTTAACAATGTGGGGGTTAGTGGCTGGATAAAGAGCACTTAACAGCTTCTTAGTAGTTCTTAGTCACACATAAAATGAAAGCGGAAAAAAAGGCCCAATCACTAAATCCCAGTTTAGCTCCATCAAGTTCTCTCACACTTTGAACAGAAAAAGCTACATAATCCCCTCGCAGCAAGAACGACCAGACAGATTTACATCTCTAGATTATCATTGACTGGAGAAATCTTTGCGTCATTGTCTTCATTCATTAATATCATATCATCCTCATCAGGATTTCAATCTAAATACTCTGACATAATAATCACACGTTTGCATCTGTGTCATTATCATAATGACCGTCTTCAGCAGATGCTCGACATCACCCTCACTGTCATTATCATCACCGCCGCCATCAACCACCTCGCTCTCAGTGTCTGTGGTGCATTATCATCGCTCCAACGTGGCTGTGTGCATCAGCGTGGCTAAAAGCTGGGGAAAAGAAAGTTGGGTTTGCAACTAATTGAGAACAGTTAAGTCCAACCCACTCATTATCCCAACAAATCCAAAAAAGGGAAATCTGATTCAAACAAGTAAATGATAAAGCAAACTCAAAATATTTATTATAACTAAAAAAATTAAAAAAAATACCGTCAAGTTTATGTAAAATACCAACATCTAATGACTTGGGAGGGTATAGGTGGCTGCACATATTGCCGGTCTAAAACAATGCAATACAAAGGCTCCCACTCATCTAATATTGCGCCAGTGTCTCTGCAGAGACTCCTAGACTTCTCTCTCCACAGACACCTCCTCCAGCTCTGCTGGGGGGAGCCAGAGGTGCTCCCAGCCAGTTGAGAGACATAGACCTCCTCCTGGTGGGACATGCCTGTAATACTTTCACAGGGAGGATCTCGATGTGGAGGAGAGGCGGCTCTATTCCGAGCCTCCCATAAATGCCTGAGCTCCTCACACTAACTTTAAAGCAGTGCCCTGCAGATAAAGCAAATTTTATCCAGGACCTCGTTCAGTTGGTCATAATCCAAATTTCATGACCATAGGTGAGGGTAGGAACGTAGACCAACCATTAAATCAAGAGCTCCGCCTTTGGCTCGGCTCCCTCTTCATTACAACACACCTGTGCAGCGTCTGCATTATAGCAGCAGCATCAATCCATCCTGAAATGTAATTAGGGATGAGTGTCCATTCATTCATTCACCCATCTGTCCATCCATCCATCCACTCTTCCATCCATTCATTCATCCATCAATCATCCATCATCCATCCATCCATCATCCATCCGTCCATCCATCCATCCATCATCCATCCATCCGTCCATCCTTCCATCCATCCATCCATCCGTCCATCCATCCATCCTTCCATCCATCCATCCATCATCCATCCATCCTTCCATCCATCCATCATCCATCCATCCATCCTTCCATCCATCCATCATCCATCCATCCATCCTTCCATCCATCCATCATCCATCCATCCATCATCCATGAATCCATCCATCCATCCATCCATCATCCTTCCATCCATCCTTCCATCCATCCATCATCCATGAATCCATCCATCCATCCATCATCCTTCCATCCATCCATCCATCCATCATCCATCCATCCATCCATCCATCACCCTTCCATCCATCCATCCATCATCCATCCATCCATCATCAATCCATCCATCCATCCATCCATCCATCCATCTATCCATCATCTCTCCAACCATCCTTACATCCATCATCATACCTCCTTCAATCTGTTCATCCATCCATCATCCATCCATCCATCACCCTTCCATCCATCCATCCATCCATCCATCATCCATCCATCCATCATCAATCCATCCATCCATTCATCCATCCATCCATCCATCATCAATCCATCCATCCATTCATCCATCAATCCATCTATCCTTACATCCATCATCATACCTCCTTCAATGTTCATCCATCCATCCATCCATCCATCCACCTTTCCATCCATCATCATACCTCCTTCAATGTTCATCCATCCATCCATCCACCCATCCGTCCATCCATCCATCCATCCATCCACCCATCCATCCATCCATCCATCCATCCATCCATCCATCCATCATCTCTGCATCCATCTTTCCATCCTTCCATCCACCCAGTTACACTCTATACTAAACATATATTTTTGTTCCACCCTTTTCCAGAGTCCAATTAAGTTTATTTTCGTTTAGAAAAATGACAGATCGAAGGTGACATGATATTAAATAGTGTTGTCTTATTTTACAAATAGCAGCTGTATATAACAGAACACTGTGTGAACATGGTGTCCCTTCTTTGGATGCTAGTGATTCATCCATAACAGACTTGGTTTCATCAAGGCTTTTATTTCAATGAGGAATACTTAAAACCATCAACCAAATAGGGCTGATCTCAATTACTTCTGGTTATCTTATTATGTTGGATTAATTAGGTAATTAAAGACATTCAAACAAAGGCACAGGATCTTAATATTATTGTCTTTGTGTGGTGAAGAAGTGCAGCGACCTGAATCTCCATCCCCGATCGCCTCACTCCTGAACCACAATTTGGTACTGATAGCAGATCTTTTAATATTTCTCCTCTCTGCGATATCACAGGGAGTGTGGAGGTGTCAGGCAGGGTTATTGAGCAAGAGTTAAGAGTTTCTCCTTTTTTCTGCAGCTTGGCCTGGCATCAAAGCTTATTAGACAGATAAATGAGAGCTGGACTCTTGCCGGACTGAGCCTCTTTGAGTTCCCGTCTGTGTCGTTTATTTGTCCTTTCAATGCCGGCTCAATCAGATAGCAGTCAGCCTTTCACGTCCTGCACCATCTCTTTGCATCCGTTAACTCGGGCTGCATAGCTTAGAGCTATGATAAACAGCTGCTTCAATTTCATCTTATATAACCTCTGGTAATCTTTTGCAATAACTAGAATAAGAATTTAATTAAGGAGCCTGATGGAGAACATTTTATTCTTCTGGGTAATCTCTAAATATTTGGTTAGTCCCCTTTACTCTGACACCCCGATGAAAGTATGTAATTTTCTACAAATAATAAAGGATAAAAGCAAATATGGATGAAAGTCAGAAAATAATGAAAGGGAAGTTTGTGGTGTTAAATGCAAAACAAAACAATAGCCTGAACAAACCATCACTACAGAAAAACATAGTAGTGGCACCATCATAATATGGGGAGTGGCTTCTTTAGCAGGAATAGATTTGAATGCGGGAAATCCTTGTTTTAATGTTGCAAAAGGGAAGGGACTGGCCAGAGTCCAAATAATGATTTAATTCATGCTATAGAATGGCCTAGTCAAAGCTTAGACCTAAATACAAATACAAATGTGCAGCACATCTTTAAAACATTTAATTTACATTTAATCTGACTGAGCTTTAGCTGTTTCCCAAAGAAAAACAAAATCTCAGTGTCTTTAAGCAAAAAGCAGTCCTGCAGCTGTTACTGTTAAAGCAGCACTAAATAACATTATTTTTTACCCATCATCTAAGTCCCCGTGGGGGTATTAAGTGTCGATTGCTGGGCCACTGACTGGACCGGACCTCAGCAGAGAGCCATGAGCCGCCCGTCCTCAGCCAGAGGAGGGCCGGTAACAGAAATCCCAAGCCTCCCGGAAGTTCCCGAGGCTCCTAGATATAGATAGTTGTTCACAGATGCCAGCGAGTCGGATAAATTATCTCGGATTTTAGACTATGGGAGGTAGGGTTTCTTTTATGCTTGCAGGCAATACAATAATTTGTGCACCATGTGCGGATTAGAACTACTTTGATTGCGCAAACAAGGATTCTTCTTCTTCTTCCTCTCAGATGTAAGCATAGAAGCATGGCGGGGCTGCGAGGGAAATGGAGTTCTTTTTGTAAAATTGACAGAGCGTAGTAGCCACGTTTGCTCAGCCATGTCTTTGTCCAAATACGTTGCAGCCTTTTCTTTTTAGGGCTTTTCAGCACAAAATTGCACAAATTGCCAAGACAGCGTGTTTCACTCTAGTGAGCTTCATATTCCTCTTCTACTCATTTGGCTTTCAGATAGACGAGTCCGAGTAGCGCCATCTCACTAGGGAGCTAAGCCAGAGTGTTGGGATCTGGAGAAGTTCCACCTTTCTCCAGCAGAGTCCGCCGTGGATCCTCCTGAGCTGAGCCTTCGACACACCTGAGGCGCATCTCATCATCAGAGGATCCACAGTATATAACCTGCCTTCAGACCTTGCCTCAACGCCGCAGTGTTTATCCAGTTTGGTTAGCACCTGAGCCTAGCTTCTTCTTAGAACCTTTGTTGCTCCTGATTCCTGATTGGATTCTAATCCCTCTTTGTCTCTGCTTTCAGGAATCCAGTTTTTCCTTGTAAGCTCTGGATGAGCTTAACCTGCCGAGCCAGTCCTCTGAGCCAAACCTGAAGACCCTTCTCTGGATTCCCATGCAGCTCTGGACTAAGAGCTGGAAACCCAAAGCCAAGGTCTGCTCTCACGCTAGAAGTAAGACGCTGAAGCGGTTATTAGACTCTGCTGAACTAAACAGTCTCTGGACCCAACAGTTCCTCTCTCAAAGCCAAACCCGGACACCTCAAGGTATAAATCTGAAACTCTCAAACTCAGACTCATCTGCTTCCAAGCTAACTGAACTGTCATCCTCACAGACTCCAGTGAACCTGCCCCCAGGCCTGAACCAGTACCAGTGTTTATTCCATCTGCTTGTGCTCAATAAATCTTGTTAAACTTTTCATCTGTTTCCGTGGTGTTCTGCATACTGGGCTTTTCTGAAACCCATCATGACACAGAGATGGTTTTCAGACGCACACTGTGAGCAGGTAGATCGCAATTGAGCGTTGTGTCGCACAGTGGGAGAAGATACATCGTGAGTTGTGAACTAACACTACAGTGTTCGCATCTAGCTGCTTGCGACGATTGAAAATGTATGGTTCCAGATAACATCTTGATGTTGAATATGAAAGCCGTTAGTGAATTAGCACAGAGAAGATGCCTGCTGGAATTATTACAAAATATATAAGATCTTATTAGCATTTTTTCAATAGGTTTAATATGGTTAAATGTAAAAATAATTGTAAGCCACACATAACAGATTTGTTCGTGAAATAAACGCAGATATTGACATATTCCCTTCACTACACTCCCTACTTATTTTCAGCTATATTTTAATCCAACAAATAAAATCCAAACAATTTACCAGTTTTTAACCACAAAAAATGTGAAAAAAAATGGTGGAAACAAACTTACTCCCCAATCTATGTACGTGATTAGCGTTTCAGCTCTCATTTTTCTAACTTATGTAAGTGGATGAATCACTGTAATATTTATAAGGCGGATTCCAGTCGACCAGAATGCCAGCAGAAAAAGCAGAGTTACTTTTATTTCAGCTTTCTTGCTTGATCCTGCTGATCAGTTTTAGTCTGTCTCACTGACAAATGTCTGAGTGTTTTGTTCAGACTCCAACCGAGTCCATAAAAAAAGACATCCTTGACCAGTTTCCTGTAACCATGGCAATAGGAAGTGCTCTCCAATCACGTTTTGGTATTGTGTGTTGGGGAACTGCTCCGTTTCCTGCTGTTTTTACCGACTTCCTCTCTGTTGGTGCTACTCAGGACTCACATATGGTCCTGGAAAACATTTTTACCACAGACTCTTACTTTCCTGACTTGTTTTTCCTATGAATTTGCAAGACACTGCTGCCAAATGTGAGTTACGTAAGTTTGATATTTCACATGAAGTTTGACTTTAAAGCTGTAAGATCATGGTAATTTTTTTCACCTCCTGTGTGCCCCAGCTGCTGTGCTTAGCTGACCTTTTTTCATGTTTGTTTAAACACTGATATATCTTCTAGGCTCAATGGCTTTACTCTAACAAAGTTAAACATTTCAACATTAGCTCCCATTTCCTCAGTGATTGTTTTGCCTTTATTTTTAATTTTTTTTATCCTGACCGTCTTTCCTCACCAACTCTGATTTTGTTACTATCTCAGCAGACTTTATCTGGATCCTGGAGCAGTTTGCTTGCAATGTGAATGAGACCCCGTCCCACTTAACAGAAAAAGAAGCAAGGTTTTGACATAAAGCTGTGTGTTTCAAAGAGGAGAAAAACAAATTGTCTCATAAAGTTGTGAAGATCCATAGCTGAACATTAATTGGAAACATAAACAGCATGAGAATCATTTTCTTTTTGGTTTTTTCCCTCTTTTATCAGTCAGATCAATACTTTGGATGAAAGCAAACCAGTCCAATTGATGGAGTAAATTTTCTCACTTTTTACTTGAATGTTTCCTTGGAACAATTCCTGGATCCATCCCTGAATTTATACCTTGACAGTTCCCTTCTTGGACTAATTCCAGGAGCGTTTTTTGGACCAACCCATGAACCGATTCCTGGACTGATACCAGGACCATTCCCTGAAACAATTCCTGGACTGATCCCTGGACTTTTTCTTGGACTGATCTCTGGGCTGATCCCTGGACCTTTTCTTGGATTGATCTCTGGGCTGATCCCCGGACCTTTTCTTGGACTGATCTCTGGGCTGATCCCTGGACCTTTTCTTGGACTGATCTCTGGGCTGATCCCTGGACCTTTTCTTGGACTGATCTCTGGGCTGATCCCCGGACCTTTTCTTGGACTGATCTCTGGGCTGATCCCTGGACCTTTTCTTGGATTGATCTCTGGGCTGATCCCTGGTACTTTTCTTGGACTGATCTCTGGGCTGATCCCTGGACCTTTTCTTGGACTGATCTCTGGACTGATCTCTGGACCTTTTCTTGGATTGATCTCTGGGCTGATTCCTGGACCTTTTCTTGGATTGATCTCTGGGCTGATCCCTGGTACTTTTCTTGGACTGATCTCTGGGCTGATCCCCGGACCTTTTCTTGGACTGATCTCTGGGCTGATCCCTGGACCTTTTCTTGGACTGATCTCTGGGCTGATCCCTGGACCTTTTCTTGGACTGATCTCTGGGCTGATCCCCGGACCTTTTCTTGGACTGATCTCTGGGCTGATCCCTGGACCTTTTCTTGGATTGATCTCTGGGCTGATCCCTGGTACTTTTCTTGGACTGATCTCTGGGCTGATCCCTGGACCTTTTCTTGGACTGATCTCTGGACTGATCTCTGGACCTTTTCTTGGATTGATCTCTGGGCTGATCCCTGGACCTTTTCTTGGATTGATCTCTGGGCTGATCCCTGGTACTTTTCTTGGACTGATCTCTGGGCTGATCCCTGGACCTTTTCTTGGACTGATCTCTGGACTGATCTCTGGACCTTTTCTTGGATTGATCTCTGGGCTGATCCCTGGACCTTTTCTTGGACTGATCTCTGGGCTGATCCCTGGACCTTTTCTTGGATTGATCTCTGGGCTGATCCCTGGTACTTTTCTTGGACTGATCTCTGGGCTGATCCCTGGACCTTTTCTTGGACTGATCTCTGGACTGATCTCTGGACCTTTTCTTGGACTGATCTCTGGGCTGATCCCTGGACCTTTTCTTGGACTGATCTCTGGGCTGATCCCCAGACCTTTTCTTGGACTGATCTCTGGGCTGATCCCTGGACCTTTTCTTGGACTGATCTCTGGACTGATCTCTGGACCTTTTCTTGGATTGATCTCTGGGCTGATCCCTGGACCTTTTCTTGGACTGATCTCTGGGCTGATCCCTGGACCTTTTCTTGGATTGATCTCTGGGCTGATCCCTGGTACTTTTCTTGGACTGATCTCTGGGCTGATCCCTGGACCTTTTCTTGGACTGATCTCTGGACCTTTTCTTGGATTGATCTCTGGGCTGATCCCCGGACCTTTTCTTGGACTGATCTTTGGACTGATCCCCGGACCTTTTCTTGGACTGATCTCTGGGCTGATCCCTGGACCTTTTCTTGGACTGATCTCTGGGCTGATCCCCGGACCTTTTCTTGGACTGATCTCTGGACTGATCCCCGGACCTTTTCTTGGACTGATCTCTGGGCTGATCCCCGGACCTTTTCTTGGACTGATCTCTGGGCTGATCCCTGGACCTTTTCTTGCACTGATCTCTGGGCTGATCCCTGGACCTTTTCTTGGACTGATCTCTGGACTGATCTCTGGACCTTTTCTTGGATTGATCTCTGGGCTGATCCCCGGACCTTTTCTTGGACTGATCTTTGGACTGATCCCCGGACCTTTTCTTGGACTGATCTCTGGGCTGATCCCTGGACCTTTTCTTGGACTGATCTCTGGGCTGATCCCCGGACCTTTTCTTGGACTGATCTCTGGACTGATCCCCGGACCTTTTCTTGGACTGATCTCTGGGCTGATCCCTGGACCTTTTCTTGGACTGATCTCTGGGCTGATCCCTGGACCTTTTCTTGCACTGATCTCTGGGCTGATCCCCGGACCTTTTCTTGGACTGATCTCTGGACTGATCCCTGGACCTTTTCTTGGACTGATCTCTGGGCTGATCCCTGGACCTTTTCTTAGACTGATCTCTGGGCTGATCCCTGGACCTTTTCTTGGACTGCTCTCTGGGCTAATCCCTGGACTGATCTCTGTGGGAAAGTTGATAAACAGAGAACCAAGTTTGAGGTTTTTCTTCTGGTTAATGCTTTCTGAGCTGATAATTTGAAACCAGGACTAAACTGTTCAGACACTTAAGACTAAACCTTTTGCTCTATTTTTTAGAACTTGTGGAAAGTTTATTATGCATATTATTGCTCAGTTATCTACAAACTGATGGGGTTCAGGTCTCTGTGATCAAACCTGACAGCGATGCATCTGGGCCACCTGCTCAGCAGCACCTCCACTCTCCAAATTTCCTCTCCAGGCGTCCCTTCCTCCGACCAATTTCTCCTGGACTCCAGTCGGCCCGAACAAGTCAGAGCTATTATAGCTCCTATAAGTGGGATGGAGAACAATGGAGAAGTGCAGACAGCACAGCCTCCAAGGAGCTGCAGCTCGCCCGAAGCTCCTGGGAAATCTTGCTGGAGCTTGGACCTGAGGGTGGCCGTTCTGCTGGTGACTCTGGCTGCAGCTGTTATCCTACTGCTGCTCTACAAACTATTACAGCTGAGGCACAGGTGAGGAAATGACGACTCAATTCAGAGTTTAAACACTTTTTCCATTTAAACCTCTCACGCTCACATTTTCTAATATCTCAGCCGATTAGACTTTTAAATATTTAGGCATAAAACCTGCATAATGTTTATTCAGTAACCAAGGAAGCCAAATATCAGTTAATTATTTTAGTAATGAATAACATATGAGTTACTCTTTTATTAAAGTGCTTGTATCTTAGACTCTATAACAGTTTATGATACCATATTAAAGTAAAAAGAACTTATGGTGATTTTGTTTATCTAAGTCAGTTTTAATAGTCAGGTTTGTGCAGAAAACAAGGGATGTAACTTTGGTTCCCCTTTGGTTAAAGTGAACATATTTTAAGTCTAAATCTACAATACAGGACAATCGAAATACTTTAATTTTAAATAGAAATAAATAAATGATTCAACAAAAGAGAAGATCTGGTTTGGTAAGTGAGAATGATGGTATTGATCTGCGTTCGTCAGAGAGAGCCAGGAGGAGGAAACTTTTCATAAGCAGCCCTCTGAAGTTTAATTAATTGCGGAT
The DNA here is from genome assembly GCA_030533445.1 of Cyprinodon diabolis. Taxonomy (NCBI): domain Eukaryota; kingdom Metazoa; phylum Chordata; class Actinopteri; order Cyprinodontiformes; family Cyprinodontidae; genus Cyprinodon; species Cyprinodon diabolis. The sequence continues at coordinate 39,047,013 of CM060069.1, read as the reverse complement.
ATAGTCACCTGAGAACTGCTTCAGGATTTATGTGATAAATGATGTTTTTGTGTGTTACAGACCTTGCTACATGCACTGAAGTGCACATGACAATAAAGTAGTGAATCACAATCTATTTATTTTTTTTATATTGTATTTTAAATAGGCGTATAGCCTCATAGGTCTTTTGTCCAAAAAACAAAAATAATGTCACAGCACCCCCTGTTCAAAAACACTTCCACTGGCCCTGCTCTGAAGCACCAGTCTAAAAGCAGCAGTCTAAATAGCGTTTGTCCAGGATGTGTGGGGTCTGCAGAAAGTTAGCAGGTGGGATTCTGTAGTTTTTCTTTTAGCATGGTGACTAAAAGAAAAATTTCACTCAACAAAACCCACGTTTTAAAGCAACAATAAGTGTTGCTACTGATGATCGGTTTGGCCAGTGGTCTTGGGTCGGATGTGGCACGCCATCTGCATTGGCGTAGATATGGGTCTTGCTGGGTTTGGGATTTTAAGGTCAGGGAGTGTCCTCTGGTGTGACACAGGTTCTGTCAACCAGCTGGTGAAGATTCTCAGTCATCCAGGTCATAGTCATTCCAAAAAAGTAAAAAAAAAACAATCCACTGAACTTTGTTTCCAAGTTTGTAGACATTTCGCTTTCCATCCAGGAAGCTTTTTCAATTCAAAATGTCAGGAGTAGGGTTGAGTTTGAAGCTTTATAGAGCAGACCAAAAACAAAGTCTTGTTTTGGCTAAGAAAACATGCAAATTGACAACCTAAAACTGCACAGGTCCTGAATGGAGAGATCTGCAGACCTCTTGGTTGCAGTAATGAAAGACAGGACAGACTGTATAATGGTAGTGTAGAAGATGACCAATGCCTCCTGTGGGAAGTTGCTCCCCTGGGCTTCTGGAAATTTGGATTTCAAATAGATTTACGGAACGCTTTGTGTTGGGTCAGCATCAAAGCACTAAAATCTTCTTAGTTCTTTCATCAATTTTGATGAAAATAAAAACACAGTTTTATGTTATCTTTTTTATTAGGGTAGTGGTTAAGGCATCGTGTTTGGAATCCAGAGGTTCTGAGTTGATTTTAGATTTAGACAGATTTATTTTGTCATTTTGTATACACGAGTGTGTGCAAAAAGAAATGTCAGTTCAAGCCCCACTCTAACAGGCTGCTAACCTGACTCCGCCAGATGGATTTGCTCCACATATCCATCTGGAAACCTTCCGTTGAAGTAATTTTGGGAAGGGGCAAAAATACTGGTTAGCTGATTGGCCTATGTTGGTGATAGACGGGCCAAATAAACCAATCAGATCAACGAAGCATATGACGTACTAACAGAGCGACGACGAAAACACAACCAGAAGCCAGGCACAAGCCAATTGATAGATCAAACTCTTGCCGAAACCAGTCAGGAGAAGAGCAAAAACATCTTTTCCTCTGAGAAAAGCCTCCAGAGCAGTGTTTTGCTCTTCTTTCAGTGAAGAAATACTCTGTAATTCCAAATTAAAACTTGCCCGCTAGCCACGCTAACGCTAGTCTAATCGGCTGAAGCCGCCATGTTCTTTAGACTGAACTGTCGCGCTTCTCGTTGCGTCACACCTCAACCCGCCTCAAAGCCAACGCTGATTGGACGTTCGTTTGGTGAACGGCTCAATTTTCTTTAACGGAAAGTAGCCAGACTGATCTGCGAGTGAAACCTTGAAAGCTCGCGAGATCAAGATGGTCTCACGAGGCTAACAGGCTGCCACCCTGAGTCCCAAAGCAAAAGACCCTTAACCCCACACTGCTCCATGGGAGCCGCACAATGGCAGCCCACTGCTCCCCACAGGGATGGCTTAAACGCAGCGAGTGAATTTTGTTGCCCTGTACTTGTGACAGTGTA